>PVIU01034706.1:0-11059 GCA_004026605.1 Ondatra zibethicus | reverse complement strand
GAGCTCCCAACGTCCAGTCAAAGACTGGGAGGAGTGAGAATATGAGCAAAGAGGTCAAGACCACGATGGGTCCACCCACTGAAACAGCTTCCCTGAGCTAATGGGAGCCCACCAACTCCAGCTGGACAGGGAAGGAACCAGCATAGGACCAAACTAGGCCCTCGGAATGTGGGTGACAGTTGTATGTCTAGGGCAGACTATGGGTCATTCGCAGTGGCACCAGGATTTATCCCTACAGCTTGTAATGGATTTTTGGAACCCATGCTCTTTGAGGGGGGATACCTTGCTCAGCCTAGATATAGTAGAGAAGGCCTTGGTCTTTCCTCAAAGCAATGGGCCTTACCCTCTCTAAGGAGTGGATGGGGGTAAGATGGGGAGAAGGTGGGAAGAGGGGAGGGATTGGGAACTGAGACTGGTATGTAAAATGAAAACGAGCACACCAGGTCCTGGTTTTGATACTGAACTAAAACAAAAATGAAAATACAGAATTTCAATGAGTATCCTATACCAATGTCTCCAAGGCTTAGATAACATAGAAGTGAGGGTGGAAAGAACATTAGAGCCAGGGGTGAAGACTAGAGCTGCAATGCTGTCTTCCATATCCTGGAGTTCCCTGCAGCTAGGACTACCTCCACAACCCCTGTGGGTGATTTGACAGTCAACACTCCAGTAGGAAGCTCAAGGTCCTGAACCTGTCTGGGGACTTGCACACATCTAGCTCCTGGGATGGAAAAGCAAAATGGGGCAAACACCACCAGTTCAATCCCTGGAATTTACAGGGTGGTGTGAGAGAACCGATTGCCACAAGTTGTCCTCTGACCTTTACATGGGAGACATGAGCACATATAATAAAAAATCAAAAAGAAAATAGTTGCTGGGGAGGACAAGAAGTCTAAGTCAGTGGTGAACCATTGGGAAATTGTTCACACTCCTGTAAATACCCTCTTGCTCACTCATGGTTCTTTAAATCCACTTAAATTCATTGTTATACACACAGACACACAAAACTTATAAGAATTGTTAAAAATATTTCATATAAGAACTTATTAGTTCCAGGCATGACATACAACTTTAATCTCAGCTCTTGAAATACAGAAGGAGATAGATCTCTGACTTCAAGACAAGCCTGATCTACGTAGTGAGTACCAGGACAGCATAGAGAGATCCAGTTTGTTAAGGAGCAATGAATGAATAAATAAAATAAAAAGATAATTAGGTCAGTAAAAGCTAAAGAAAAACACTATCAAATGTTGACAAGCAAGAATATTGCAAGGAGACATTCACACAGGGGCCATTGCACAGACAACAAAGCCCGATGTTGACTCTGAGTGACTTGGTCTTTATGGGGTGTGCATCTCAGCAGATCCCTGTGTTAAGGACGGATGAGATGAAGAGATGAAGAGGCGGGAAGAGCCAGAGCCTCCTCCCACTTGTTTCTGTCTCATAGCAGCATGATGACACCTACTCCAAAGCTCTAACCAAACTCCAGCATCAGCAATAGGGAGCAGTTCCTGCTGCTGGCTCAGCCACTTTACAGAATCATTAAGAACACAGACCCAAGGAAGAGCAATTTGGTTTTAAAATACATTGGATCTCCAAAGTCAGCTCAAGAAGACAGGACAAAGTCATATACACTTCTGTCAAAAGTCTTGGCCCAGGGTAGTGATGGCCCACAACTTTATTTAATTCCAGATCTCAGGAGGCAGAGGCAGGTGAATCTCTGTGAGTTTGAGGCCACTCTGGTCTACAGAGCTAGTTTCAGAACAGCCAGGGCTGTTATACCCAGAAACCCTGTCTCTGAAAAACAAAATCTTGACAGGGGATGATAGATAGCTCAGCAGAAAAAGGCACTTGTACCATGCCTGATCACCTGAGTTCAATACTCTAGAAGTAGAGGACCAACCACCACAAGTTTCCACTGAACTACATATGTTCACCATGCCATGTGACTCCCTCCCAGGAAGGAAAAAATCAACTTTGACTTAAAATAAAATATAAGCAACAGTAAAAAAAAAATCTCTATGTTGCAAAGGAATTTTTTAATGCTAAGCATTAATATTTTCCCAAGTGCTTAGCTGTGTCCTCCCATCCCTGCTGTAAATGGACATGCTAAAGTCAACATTGAATAAGGAGTAAGTGCTTCTAAAGGAAAATGAGTGAATGTGGCAAAGAGATGATATCACACCCTTGTGTAAACAAGGCTGGCATCGAACTCATGATTTTCCTGATTATGCCTCCTTCAGCAAATCCTCCCAGAATGCTCCACCTATATCGGTGTTATCACACATTTATCAGAGTAGATTAGAGGGACATAAAACAGTGCATTTCATGTAATGAAAAGGAAGTTTCAGAAGAGAAAAAAATAAAGCCGGGCGGTGGTGGCGCACGCCTTTAATCCCAGCATTCGGAAGGCAGAGGCAGGCAGATCTCTGTGAGTTCGAGACCACTCTGGTCTACAGAGCTAGTTCCTGGACAGGTTTCAAAGCCACAGAGAAACCCTGTCTCAAAAAAAAAGAAGAGAAAAAAATAATGTGCCTGCACTGAATAAAACACAAGGCCTTGCTGACCATGGTGCCCCATGTCTTTAATCCCAACACTCAGAACCAAAGGCAGGTAGATGTCTGTGACTTTGAGACCAAGCTGGTCTACAAAGTGACTTCCAGGACAGCCAGGACCATTACAGAAGAACCCTGTCTCATAAAATAAATAAATAAAGTAAAATAATAAAAAAATCCCATACAGGATGCCCAGAGTCCATGGATCCTCAAAGCCTGTTCAAAATCCACATTATGTTCTAAAAATAATTAGACCTGTAATCCATGGCACTTAATGACACATGGTGTCACCATTACAACAGAAAGGTCTAATACTACATTTCTGAGCTGGATTTTTCCTTGAGCAAGTAGAGTATATCCTCCTAAAAAGAGTCAACTCATAGAACTTTCCAGAAATACTCACCCCCATATTTTCCCATACTTTTTGTAGCACTCGACATCAAATTTCCATACACCCTGGAAAGAGAAGTAACATGTAATCCATTTTTGTCCTGTATGTACTAACCCTTCTGTAGCCAGGGAACCAAGCCCTCAAATTCTGTGAAACGAGACTTACCATTTCTGACAGAGAAGAGTTCTTCAGTTACATGTAGTGGCACCAGCAAGATGTCTCAGTGGGAAAAGGCAGAGTGATAGTGCAGGACACCTGACACCTTCCTGTGGCCTCTGCATGCACAGTCATAGACATACACATGTGCACAGCACCAGATACACACCACACACACCTAATGATGATGATGGTTATGATTTTAATAATAATAATAATAAATTGTTTTAAAGAATGTGGTAGTTAAGCAAAGAAAATTTAGGAAGAAAAAACTGAGCAGACAGCAGAGTAAGCTTTGCCACTTGCCCTCCAGATATGAGCTTGGGATGGTCTGCTGTGGATTGACCATGGGTCAGGTATCAAATCAGGTTTGTTACAAATGATCCAACAAGACTTAAATGTAGTAAATGACATGCTTATTACTGAAGTTTCTATCTTGTTAAACCATCCTTTTCCCAGTGATTTTGCCTTTAATATTTTTAAATGAAAATACAAAGCACATTGTGTAGCCCAGGGTGTGAGGTGACTAACAGCCATCATCTTGCCTCAGGTTTTCACACTGGCTGCTCACCCTCATTCACAGGCTGCTGAAGCAGCTGTAGGTACATTTCAGTGTTAGAGCACTTGCCTGTCATGTCTAAAGTCCTGGATCGCATTTTCAGCACTACACAAACAAAACATAATAGAAAATCTGTCAGTAGAGCTAGAGATGTGGCTCATAAGTTAAGAGCAGTTGTTGAACTTCCCAAGGGTCCAATTTCTGAACCCAAATCCCACATCCAACAACTCGTAACCATCTGTAACTCTGGCTCCTATTTTAGCCTCTGTACATACTTCACTTATGTACATAAACTCACTCATGGATACAAATAAAATATTTCTAAAAGAAACAATCACTAATGTGGACACAAGTTCCTACAAGTAGAGACAAAAGCAAAATGCTAATTCTCAAGAAACTCCACCATGCCATGAAGATCTTACCATGGTGAGGTTAGATCTATAGATATAGCTTCAAGGTATAATGATTATGCAAAGAACCCAAGCACATGAAAAGTCCCCCAAAGGTGTGTATGTAGTTCTGTGTTATGCTGATGCCTCAGAAATATTCAGCAAAAGGAGAAAATATTGCTCATGAACCAGATACAAAAAGGAGAATTTGAATCTAGTGCATCCAGGTTGATGTCCTAGAAGCTGGAAACCTCCTCAAGATTTTCTTCACATAAGTACAGAAGTGCCTTCTTGGAATCTGCACTGGGTAAGAAACAAACGTTCTTTGCTCACGAAATCTGAGCATCATGTCCTGAATATCAAGATTAAATGGGCTGGAGATCTGTGCATTTTTCCTAATGCAAACTTGAGGCTGAATAAACTGACATCAGAGCCAGTGAGATGGTTCCAAATGAAAACGTACTTGCCACCAACTCTGACAACTTGAATTTCATCCCTAGAAATCATATGGTGGAAAGAGAAATCCGACTCTCACAAATTGTCCTTTGACCTACAAATGCATGTGGCATGTACACTCTCACCCCAAAATTAATAAACATGGGGGGATTGATTATGGTAGCTGTGGAGATGGTTCAGTGGGAAGAACACACCATAAAAAACAGAGTTTGGATCCCCAGTATCTGTGTAAATAACAGTCAAAGGTTAGAGCACTCTTGATGGGGGATTTCCCTCTGTATGCTGTGATTACCATTAATGATTAAAGAAACTGCCTTGGCCTGTTGATAGGGCAGAACTTAGGTAGGCGGGGAAGACTAAATGGAATGTTGGGAGGAAGAAGGGCAGAGTTAGAGAGAAACCATGGAGCTGCCAGAGACAGACATGCTGAAACTTTGCCACGTGGTGATGCACAGATTAATGGACATGGTTTAAATTAATATAAGAGTTAGCCAATAATAAGCTAGAACTAATGGTCCAAGCAGTGATTTAATTAATACAGTTTCCGTGTGATTATTTTGGGCCTAAGCTAGCCGGATGCCGGGAACAAAGCAGCAGCCTCCTATACACTCCAGTATTCCCACTTGCAAGAAGCAGAGTCAAGGGATCACTGGAGTGAACTGGCCAGCTAAACTAATCAACTCAGAGAGAGCTAAGTTCAAGTGAGAGACCCTGTCTCAAAGTATGAAAGAAGATCAAAAATACCAACCCCTGGCTTCTACATGCAGATGCAAATCCATATACATGTACCTGCATGCACATGGCACTCATGTACATGCAAATACATAAATACACACTTCAAAACACACACACACACATATTTTATAGTTTTAATTTGGCAATAGATCTCTGAGAAATCATTGGACATTTTAAAGCCTCATCAGAACACATAGTATGAGGACCTGGAATCTCAGAGTTTCCTTCCAAGGATCATTCAATAGAACTAAACCATTATTGACTCTCAGGAATCAACACTTACCTTGTAGTAATTCAGAAGTGTCCCTAAAATTGGCAGTGGTTTGGGTCCAGGAATTCCCTCTTTCTTAAAAATGTCATGTTTTTGGGTCCCAAATCTATAAAGTGAAACGGAATGACTTGTCACCACACAAACAGAAGAGAAGAGATAAAGATGACCAAAACCAAAACATGAAACAAACCAACAACTTAGCTGCCTCTCCAGTTCCTAGATAGCTTAGGAAAAGGGTGAGGGGTCCAGTGTGCATTGCAGCTCATGGTTTGTGTCTGTTTCTACTGAGTTCTTGTGGATATAATGAGAACCTGAAAGTCAATCAGTGGTGTGGGAGGTCCTTCTATCTATGTATTGCTTTTATTGGTTAATGAATGAAGAAACTGCCTTGGTCTGGTAGGGTAGAATTTAGGTAGGCAGGGAAGACTAAACCAAATGCTGGGAGAAAGAAGGGCAGAATCAGGAGAAGCCACGGAGACAGACACTGGGAATTTTAGCCAGTAAGCCGAAGCTTCATTGTGATATACAGATTACTAGAAATGAGTTAAACTAAGATGTAAGAGTTATCCAATAAGAAGTTAGAGCTAATTGGCCAAGCAGTGATTTGATTAATACAGTTTCTGTGTGATTATTTCAGGTCTGAGCAGCTGGAAACCAACAAGCAACTTCTTGTAACAAATTGGCACCCACATGGGCCTGACTAATAGTGCCCCAAATCAGCAGGAAAAGGCATGGTCAAAACTACACCCATATTCCCAAATATTGTCTATAAATTTTTGTTTACATTTAAAGGGGGATATGCTATAGAGATTTGCATTGGTATGGATCTTGCTTTATTGATACAAATTTAAGGTTAATTTTTATTAAACTGTGTTTATCTATTTCTGCTATTGATTAAAGTATTGCTTTTTTGTACCTTATTTAAAAATAATGTATATTTATGAAATACAGGTTAATAGATAATCATCTATAATAGTCAAGCATATACTCATGTTAGATTTTCTAGATGGATAGATATTTCAGATGGATAGGCATTTTTCAAACCTTTCAAGGACTACAGAAAATGGCATTTAAAATGTTTAAGAATTTACTACTTTTTATTACAATGGGACTCATCTGTTTCTGGCAGCACCAGTCTACTTCAAGAGAAAGATGGCTATTGAAGAGGCTCATTATGGAGTTTGCTAACCATTTGGGCAAGAAACTATTCTTGCTTGGACTGCTTAACTGGACATGCAGGACCAATAGAGAAATGACTGCTGAACTTGCCTAAAGGTGAGATGGTCCTTTGGGGTTCCTGCTTCATGAAAGGGTCTGCTAGACATTCTGCAGGACACAGAAGAAAGTCACAAACTGCCAATATAGGCAGAACTGTCTTTGAAGTTTCCTGCTTTGTGGAAAAGTCTGCTGGATACTATGGGCCTGTAGGTTGAAGATGGATGCCCCAAATATACAAAAGAACTTTAGGTAACTGTCCAGGCAGCAAAATGTCTCTGTCAATTCTAGGGTTTTCAAAGTTTCTTACAATGTACTTCCTGTTTACTTAGGTAATATCATATCCTTCTAGAGTCCTTGATGGTGTTGAAGAATAGATATAGTTTTACTTTTGTTATGATAAAAGATAAAGTAGATATAAATATTGTAACTGTATTTCTTGCTTCATAACTGTTTTGTGGTATGTAATTTTACTATGTTAAAGTAAAAGCCTTCCTTTTTCTTTAAACAGAAAAACAGAAATGGTGTGGGAGGTCCTTCCATCTATGTGTTGCTTTTATTGGTTAATGAATAAAGAAACTGCCTTGGCCTGATAGGGTAGAACTTAGGTAGGAGGAAAAGACTAAACTGAATGCTGGGAGAAAGAAGGGCAGAGTCAGGAGAAGCCATGGAGCCTCTGGAGACTGACACTGGGAATTTTAGCTGCTAAGCCACAGCTTTGTTGTGATATACAGATTACTAGAAATGAGTTAAACTAAGATGTAAGAGTTAGCCAATAAGAAGTTAGAGCTAATGGGCCAAGCAGTGATTTAATTAATGCAGTTTCTGTGTGAATATTTCGGGGCTGAGCAGCCAGGAACCAACAAGAAACTCCTTGCAACAACTCAGATCATATGAAGAGTAAATATTGTCAGTAAACCTCCAGACCTCAACAAGAGGGAGTTGACAGTGTGTGAGGGTGTCTCTAGCAGATCTGTATAATGTCAATATTAACTTTAAGAGTTAGTATCACTGGGAATATAGCTCTGTAGTACAGTTTTTACCTAGCACATATAGGCTCTCATTTGACTCTCATTCCACCAAAAATAAAAATGCAAAATGGACTCAATTGTCACTTCATTTCTGTCCTTCAAGCTGCCTGCACCATAAAGGTACTGACTACCAATGTTGATAATCTGAGTTTCACCTGCAAGATTCACACTATAAGAGAGAACTGACTTCACAAAGTTGTTTTCTGACCTACACACACACACACACACACACACACACACACATACGCACACACACACACACTTTCTCACATGCTGCCCCTAGCCTCAATAAATAAGAACATGTAAATTCAAAGTGTTTTTACAAGAGTTAATTTCAACTTCTGCTATTACTTTTAAATATTGTGTTCCAGTACCTGTGGAGGGAATGAGATCACCTGAAACTATAGTTGTAGATGATTGTGAGCCACATGTGGAAGGCAGGATACAAAAATGTGTCCTCAAGAAGAGCAGTCTGTGTTCTTAACCACTGAGCCGTCTCTCCTAGCCCTGATTCCTATGTCAGCTTTGACCTTCTAGCCAATACCAGAATGCAGGTCTGAATATAACCCTATACCAAGGACATAATGGGAGAGGGACTTTGATGGTTACTCACAGGTATAGGAGCACCCAGGAACACCCAGGTTTCCTGTGAGAGAGCTGAAGTCAGGTCCATTGTTGCTTGTCTGTCAGCAATGTACCCTATGTGTTCTCCGTCCAATTGTGTGCTACCTTTTGCCGGGCTTCCCTTCTGCCCACTTGTGCCAAAGAGTTCCCAGCCTGTGGTATTTATACCCTAGAAGGATGGAGCCAGGGCTCCAGCAAGTAGATGGCTCACATTTGCATCACCTGGAATTTGGTATTCTCTTAGCCCTGACAGATTATAAAGTACATGTCCTGCCTATTTTGATGTTCTGTGAGTTAATATTCTGGGAAGAATCAGTAAACAATGTTGTCATTTTAGGAAGACCAAAGGTTCTTACTTTTCACCAAAAATTAAACAAATTCATTGACATGAAATGCCCTCTCACCAAGACTTTCTTCATTAAAAAATACATGAAATAAAGCCAACATTTTGCCATCTGCATGGAGATCTTTACGGAATATCTTTGTCCCTCTCTAAAAGATACTTTGTCATTTTTGACAAGTCAACTCAGCAAAACAATAGCAACCTGTTAGAATCTGTTCTTACCTTGGTCCCTAACAAATAAAGTCACTTCACCCAAGGTATGACTCCCACACATGCATCTCCTTCCCTCTAGCCCATCACTAAGTGTCTGCCTGTACATCCAACTTACAAGATTGTGGGAATATTCTTGGCAGTAGGCACCACTATGCAATAGAGTGTAGTATAGTGGTCATTCAGACATTTCAAATTTAGTTGGGAGAGGTGGCTGGGTCTAATATTTTCCAGGGGATGAGATGCTTTACACAGTTTAATGACATTATGCTTTACAAAAGAAGGAAATAATACTCAAGCTTGCAGGTGGCCCTAACAGCTATGGGTCAGTACAAAAGCCTATATAAAAAGGAAGAAGTGTGTGTGTGTAGCGGGGCAATGTGGGGTTCCCCTCTGGATGATGTGATTACCATTAATAAATAAAGAAATTACTTTGGACCTATAACAGGGTATAACTTAGCTTGGTGGGGAAAACTAAACTGAAGGAGGAAGAAGGCAGAGAAGGGAGAAGCCATGGAGCCGCAGATGGAGACAGATATGCTGAAACCTTGCAAGTAGGCCACAAGCCTCATGGTAAAATATAAAATAATTGAAATGAGTTAAATTAAGATGTAAAAGCTAGCCAATGACAAGTTAGAGCTAATAGGCCAAGCAGTGATTTAATTAATACAGTTTCTGTGTAGTTATTTTGGGTCTGAGGGCCAGGTGGCCAGGAAACAAACAAGTGGCCCTCCTACAATGGAGGGAATCCGTCTTATTAATTTCTTGTAAATGTTCATGGAGCTTTTTTTGAGTAATGAAAATGTTTTTAAAATCACTGACTGTGTAGTTTTTGTAGAGCCACATTAAAATCATTGAAAATTACACCGTGAATGGATAAATCATGCAATGTGAATTATGAATGCCATGAAAACTGATGTATTGTCTAAAGTTTTTATTTTTATTTAAGACCACTGATGCTTGTTTGTGAAAAAAAAGGAAAATCTAGTAGTAGCGATAAGAATCAATTGGGAGAGTGAGAGCTCAGCAGTCACAAAGCTCAGGTTCCATCCCCAGCACCAGGTAATTGGTTGTGTGCTTCTGTAACCCCAGACTCAGGGAGTAGAGGCGGGGAGATCACAGATTGAAAGAGGAAATTCAAAACTACACAGAGAACTGCCTAGGATACCAGCCTAGGGCAAATGACACCCTGTCTCTGGGAAAAATACAAGAACAATAACCAAACTCTTCCACTCCTTCCACCAAAATTCAACACCTGCCATTCCATGACAGAAGTCATCATGACAAAGAGACAGACATTACCAGTTACTGCTGAACTAATGACACCTAAGCATTGTATTCATTTGTGTGTTAGCCCACTGGTGAGCGGTGAGTCCACAGGCTCTATTGGACAGGTCTAAAACCACAGTCACACAGATGGCACTAGTTCTAATCTGCAGGACACAGAAGAAGTTAGGAATATGGGAAAGAGATTTGCAGGGAAGACATGAGATTGACAGTGGTGGGAGGGAAATAAGAGAATGGGGGACATTAGCCAGAATGCATTATGTACATGTGTAAAGTTGTCAGTTATTAAGTAAAAATAGTATGATATGATACTCTGGTTTGGGCATGTAGCTCAGTTGAGAAAGTACTTGCCATGTACTCACAAAGCCGTAGGGTAGATCATCGACATTACAGAACAGGGCCTGGTGGTGGCTCTAATACCTGCACTCCAGAGGTGGAGACAGGAAGATCAGAAGTTCAAGACCAAGTTGTCTATATAGCAAGTTTAAGTTAGTTAGCTTGGGCTACAATGTGATACCCCTTGTTTATTTTTTAAAATGTATATGAGTGCACAATAAGAAAATCAGTAGTTAGAGACTCCAGGTTGTTGTTGGAGGTTTTTGTCCCACTTGGTCCAGTAATAAACACACAGAAACTTTATTTGCAATACTGTTTGGCCAATAGCTTAAGCATATTTCTGGCTTTCATATCTTAAATTAACCTATTTCTATTCATCTGTATATCACCATGTGGTTGTGACTCACTGGCAAGTTTCTGGTGCATCTCTCCCTAGCCATGGCTACATGGTTCTCCCTAAATATGCCTTCTTTTTTTCTCCTCTATCTGCTTGGAACTCCT
>PVIU01034705.1:0-11036 GCA_004026605.1 Ondatra zibethicus | reverse complement strand
AGTACCCTGGACAGTTAAGCCTTTCCTAGTCCCCTATTGGAGAGGTACCCTGGAGGATGCTGTTCAAAATATTCCCTGCCGGGGCTGTTCCCATGGGAATCAACAAAAACAAAAGGCATTGTTAGGCTTTTGTTTGAAGAGGAGGCAGAAATATTAATTGGTGTCTAGGTGGTTGAAATTCACTTTGGATCCCTAAAGACAATGTCTCAAAAGCATTCTATTAAATACTCTTTTCTTGGGGCTTGATGGAGTCTAACCTCTTAGCCTTCTGTAGGTCAACCAACGCAGTTCTTTGGTGAGTAATGGTCCAGGGTAGGAAGAGAGACATAGAAAGGCTATATCCATATTTTAGAAGTCCTGTAGTCTGGGTGGTCTGATGGTCTGATGGTGAAATGGCTTGCTCTTAATATCATTAAGTAAAACTGAAAGAACAGCAAGGCAATACTATATCCTGTGTTGGAAACCTGCACAGACGTTGTGTGGTGTTAGATGGGACAGGCAAGGGAAGGAGTGAGTGAGTATGTGAAAATTCCCCAGCAAAGCAGGCAGTTCAGTCCTGGGATAGGAGGCTTTTTGGAGGCCTGCTCCTCTTTGATGCCTGGAGAACTATTCATAGGAAAACATTTTTGAAGGCACTCTGGAATTAGATTTCTCTGGCTCCTTAACCCCTTGCCTTCTCTGACTCTCGTACTTCCTTGATAGAGGCGGAGCTGCTGAGTTTATTGGATTAGATATTTATGTAAGGCACATGGATAAAATAGTAATATTTTCTGATTCCAGAGCTACCAGGTGTAATCATTTCTAACAGTTTTCTGAAGGCAGAGGCTTAAGGACGGACTGTTTAGAGGATAACTTGAAGCAGATGTTCAGGTAATCAGAGCCACACTTCTCTACCACCTCACAGCACCACGCTTTTGGGGTGATTAGGAGAGCGGGGGTCATGATGGGTGGGAATGCATACAGCACTCTTGATCAGGTTACTCCGGCTGCTACACCCTGTTTCAAAATCCCAAAAGCCAGATTGCTTCTAGCATACTATTTATTATGTACAGTCCAATAAAGGATAGTTTCAATATTTGACACTTTTTATATTAAATCTCATTTAATTTTCACTATGCCCTGAGGAGCAGATTTTAATATAATCATTTCACATGTGAGGAAGCATAATTGGATGTTTAGAAATGGCTTTTCTTAGGTCGGCACAGGTGACAAGCCAGGGAAGATAACTTGCACCAGGACTTGGTCCATGACCTCTGGCCTCCAGGCCACTCTATATCCTCTCTGTAGTCTTTACAGCTGCCATTGTCACACCGTCGCCTTGGCAGCTGTGGTTGAAGGATAAGAAAATAATTACATGGCTTTCTCCAGAGGGAGAGGCAAGCTTTCTTGGCCATTTTAAAACCATGCTTTCTTTATTAATTTATTTTTTATTTTTATTTATTTAATTAATTAACTTTTTAAATTTAATTAATTAAATTTTTTGGTTTTTGAGACAGAGTTTCTCTGTGTTGCTTTGGATCCTGTCCTGGAACTAGCTCTTGTAGACCAGGCTGGCCTCAAACTCAGAGAGATCCACCTGCCTCTGCCTCCTGAGTGCTGGGATTAAAGGTATGCACCACCACTGCCCAGCCATTTTTTAAAAAAAAACTATCTTTTCTCAATTTACATGTCAAATCAAGTTTCTACTCCCTCCTTCCTTTCCCTCCCCTTCCTCCTCATCCCATTCCTATCCACTCCTCAGAGAGGGTAAGGCTTCCCATGGGAAGTCAACAAAATCTAGCACATGGCTTTGAGGCAGGACCAAGGCCCTCCCACTATATCTAGGCTGAGCAAGGTATCCCTCCAAAGAGAATGGGTTCCAAAAAGCCAGTACATGCAGTAGGGATAAATCCTGGTCCCACTGCCAGTGGCCCCACAGTCTGCCCCAGCCATACAACTGTCACCCACATTCAGAGGGGCCTAGTTTGGTCCTATGCTGGTTCCCTTGATGTCAGGCTGGAGTTGGTGAGCTTCCATGAGCTCAAGTAAGTGTTTCAGTGGGTGAACCCGTGATGGTCTTGACCTCTTTGCTCATATTCTAACTCCTCCCACTCTTCAACTGGACTTTGGGAGCTCAGCCCAGTGCTCCACTGCGGGTCTCTGCCTCTGTTTCCATCAGTTGCTGGATGAAGTTCTATGGTGACATTTAAGATAGCCATCAGTCTGACTACAGGGCAAAGCCAGTTCGGGCACCCTCTCCTCTATTGGTTAAGGTCTTAGCTGGGGTCATCCTTGTGGATTCCTAGGAATTTCTTTAGTGCCAGGTTTCTTGATATCCACATAATAGCTCCCTCAATCAAGATATCTCTTTCTAGAGCCACATTCCAAGATGACTTTTGTTTCTTTATCTCATATCAGAGACTCACTTTTGTCAGCATTGGCACTGTAAGATCAGTGGCTATTGCTTTCACACTTAGCATGTAATTCAGTTCTTTTACACCCAAAACTTTCATAGACACCAAATATGTTTGCTAGAGACCATATATTATTAGGTCATCTTGGCAGCCAGGTAAAATCTGGAAGACGGAGACGCCTCATGAAGTATGTTCTCCAGATGTTCATATTTTGGGCAGTTTCATTATGTGCTGGGTTAAGGTTTGATGACCGCTCTAGGTCAGTGTTAATGAAGTCTTCATGTCTTTGTGTCCCCGTGCTTATCTTTCACATGAGAAGATCATGGTTCCTGAGGCATTAGGATGTCGGAGAGACACAACCCCCAGATCACTGCTCACTGGTCCTTGTTTCATCATCTGTACTGTTACCCTCTTTCAGTCACGGTCCAAGGGTCCTAGATCTTCTTGGCCTGTAAGAGCCGCTCTAACAGAAACAGAAGAATATCTGCTAGCTTAGGGGGCCAGTGGGTGTGAGTTGTAGTTTTATTCACTTATGTAGACCTGTGACACTGGTTCATTTATTTCTTCCTAGATGGCTGTTTCTCTTATAGCAGACAATGATGGCATTTCACAGGGAGCACCTTGGGAATGCAGATAATGTTGCAAACTGTTGCTGGGATAACTTTCCGCTCCACTCTCAGTAGGTGACTACAACACACAACATTTTGGCCTTAATATCACTGATGTGTCCAAGAGCTTCTGTACTCTTCAGGTCACCAAAATGTTAGACACCAACACATCAGCACCTTGAAGGAGAGGAAGATACAGCAGGTGAGCCCATCAGTCACTGAGGTAATGGGTCAGGAAGCAAGTGAACAGGACAGGAATGACGCAAGGAGTGGTCTGACCAGCATTGGCGTCTCCAGGGACTGCGTATTATTCTCTAATGTTGGTAGTCAAATCAAGTCTGAAAGAGTGACTTGTCTCTAGTTGAAGGATTTTCCAGACATTAATATTCTTGGCAGTTTTGGAAGTTCAGTGGGTTAAGGTTTACTGACACTAAGGCCAATGATAAATACATCAAATACCATCATTTGGAGTATGAGCTTGAGAGGAAAGATTTTAAACTAATAATACTTACTAGATACTTACTTACAGTTAAATAAATTAGCCCAGAACACACATACTGTGGATTTAAGCTTAGAATCTGGTTCCTGAACATCTCACCAATGTATTTTTAACTGTCTTACTTCTGATTTGAAGATGTGCAGAAATATTGAATAAACTGAGATGCATTTTGAGCATTTCTTTAGAACTAACTGTTGGGTAAGAGGGATATAGTACTTTTGTTGACTTCCTATTAATCTTCACTCACTGGGTCTTATATCCCTGCCTTTATTTGCAGTGACCTCGAGTGCTCCTCGATGTGGGATAACACCATGATTCTTTCCAATGATTCTCACCTCCTTTCACATACTTTCTTCTTGGCTGGCATCCCAGGCCTGGCTGCTGTCCACATCTCGATATCCCTTCCCTTCTGCTTCATGTTTGTGCTGTCACTAACTGGGAATGCACTCCTGCTTTCTCTCATCTGGTCAGAACACAGGCTTCACCAGCCCATGTTTCTGTTTCTTGCTATGCTCTCTTTTGTTGACCTGATCCTCTCCCTCTCCACTCTGCCCAAGATGCTGGCTATTTTCTGGTTTGGTGCTACAGCCATCAGCTCCTACTCCTGTCTGTCACAAATGTTTGTCATCCATGCATTCTCTGCCATGGAGTCAGGGGTGCTTGTGGCCATGGCCTTGGATCGCTTTGTGGCTATCTGCTACCCATTGCATTATGCAACCATCCTTACTCCTGAAGTTGTCGCCAAGATTGGAGGCCTGGTGGCACTGCGAGGTGTGGGTTTAACCATCTTCTTTCCAAGCCTGGCCCATCGACTGCCTTGTTGTGGTTCACACACAATTGCTTACACCTCCTGCGAGCACATGGCAGTGCTGAAGCTAGCCTGTGGGGCCACGACCCTGGACAGTCTCTGTGCCTTTGCTGTGGCAATCTTTCTTGGTGGGGGGGATATGGCCCTCATCGCCTGCTCTTATGGGCAGATTGTGAGGACGGTGATGCGTTTCCCTTCCCCCGAGGCACGTGGCAAAGCTGGAAGCACAGGCACAGCCCATGTCTGTGTCATCCTCTTCTTCTATGGTCCAGGCTTTCTTTCTGTGGTCATACAGCGCTTTGGGCCATCCACAGCTTCCGCTGCCAAGGTCATCCTTGCCAACCTCTACTTGCTTCCCCCCCTGCTTTGGACCCCATTGTATATGGGGTTAAAACCAAGCAGATCTGAGAGAGTCTGTTCACAAAGAAGATTGAACCCACTTGACTGTCATTTTTGTCAACTGGGATTCAGGGGTCAATATGCCCCTTCTCCATAGATTAAGTTCTACTGTCCAGATCATTTGCCTGGTAGAGCTAGAAGGCATCCTGGGATATTGTAAGAAGTGAAATCTTTTCTGGGTTCTCCCATGTTTGCATATCGGAATTTAAGACTAAGAAGGTCTTAGAATCTCAGATATTCACTAAGCAGTACCTTTGGTATCTTTTTTCTTCTAAAAATTGATAGTTTGTGTTAATGATATAGCTATAGCAGGTAGTTAAGAAATAGGATGTTAGCTGGGCATGGAAATACAGGAGGAAAACTGGGACAGGAGAATCATGAGTTTGGGATTAATCTGGGATATATGGTGAGTTGTAACCTGATGAGGGTTACATAGGAAGACCATGCCACACACGCACACGTATAAGGATTTTTATACTCCTGGACTCCAAGAATTTAGTGAGAGCTATAAAGTGGGTGCCTATTCTGAACTTGTGAGGGAACAAGGCAGCTCCCACCATGTAGCACACACAGTCTGTCTCACATGGAAGCAGATAGCTCCTCTCTTCTGGAGAAAGTCTGACTTCAGAGGAGAGCTATCAAATCATGGAGATATCTTGGAGTTTGAGCTTCTGAGAAAATGCTTCAGACTCTTCATGCCCCACTTGATTCTGGAGTTGCATGTGAAGTATGGTTTCTTTATTTTATATACTCTTTCAGTTTAATTTTGTGATAGACTGTTCTTTTAATACGACACATTTTTAACCCTTGAGAATAATGTGTTCTTCACTTTCTCCATTTTTAGTCTGAAGAATAGAGACTCGGTATAGACCTTGACTGCCTGCGTATTTTTTCTTGATTCTCATTCTATTTACTTTCCTTTCTTCATTTCTAAATCTTTTGCATTTTCTCCCAAACGGCTCCCATTGTCACTCACGTTAATTTGCTGTGTGCTTTTATATCTTTACATGCCCTCGAAACACATAATCTTGCCCTAGTATTATATATTCCGTATATATATAATGCCCTTCTTTAAGCTCCTCAAATATTTGTGTTACCTCCAGTCAGAGTTAGCTAAGATGCCTGTTCTTAATCTCACCATTTTTGTTCACCTCTATCCATTTGGAGAATTCTCCAATCACATCAAGTCATTTGTTTTCCACCATCAGAAAACTTGGCTTATTTCTTTCTTAATTTATTATAATTTACAAATGTATATGTATTTTTTAATGGGTGAATTATTTCTGCATCTGCAGAAGACAATGATTGTATTTTTGTCATGGTTCTTGGCATTTGATAAGTAATAAATGTTTCCTTAATAAATGAACAGATTTCTCTTTAATGAGCTGCTTTGGCAACAGTACATTTCTTCATTAGCCATATAATATGTGCCTTGGAATAAAAAAATAAGCAAATCTTTATAACAGTGAGATTCACTATATTTTATTAAAATGAAAGAAACCATTGTCATCATTGTCACATCACAAACACTGGTGTCTCAACCATCATAATCTTGATTGATACCTCCTCCCATTCTTTCCAAATGTTGTAATTTCAAATGGCTCTGTTTCAGGCATTGCAGAGCGCACTGGATGACATGCCCTTGCACGGCAGACTTACGTCTGTAGTAATCACCAAACAGAAAACTAGCGTTTGCCTTCCAGTCTTCACTCATTCTCCTTTTGTTTCCTGACATCATTTTCTTTCATATTTGGAGTATTTCTCAGAATTTCAGCATTTTAGTGAGATGAAGATCTCGGAGAGAGAAGGAATAATTTCAGGATTATGAAGGTGGATGCTTTAGGTGGGTGAAAGATTGAGTGAAGGTTATCTTCAAGGGACGTCTCTGAGGAGTTTGGATAAACTACTTTGAGCAATTCGCTAAATATATTAAATTAATGAAAAATATTGTAAATAAAGGCAGCTCCTGTGTAGTCAGCTCTTACACTGTGGTTCCTTGAGATAAGAAGCTGACTTATGTTCCCATTCAATGTCCTTCAAATGCAAGCAGCTTATGCCATTATTCTTTTCATTTGGTGTATGATGGCAATGTTATACTCCCTGTCAAGTGGGGACTCTTTATTTCTCATATCTCTGGTTGATAGTTAGTTTCAGTGTGCTTGGCTCTAATACATTGTCAGCTCATTTCCTGTGAAAACAGACGAGCACATGATAGTGCACCCCCAATGTCCATGTCATGAGGCACATCTTTCCCTGTTGGGTCCCTTGAGGACAGGCCTTCGCATCCCCACTTGATCTGTTTTACACTCTTGTGGTTGGTGGTTCTGAAAACAGGAACAAAAATAGGAACAATCTGATGTTTACCCCTAAGCCATGTGAGTTGCGGTGATGAGCTTCCTGCTTTTACTGGCTCAGCCTCCCCTGCTGAGGGCTATATATACTGTGTGAGAAAGTGGAATAAAGGCTTGTCTGCAGAACCTGAAGCTGTGTTGTGTGTTAATCCCGATGTCCCTCGCTCAGAAGAACTACAGTTGCCGTGCTGGCACGGCATTTCCCTGCCACTTCCAGCTGGTGGTCTTTCCTCATACTGTCACTAATTAATGACATGCTGAAAATGTTCTCTTGCATGATCCTGGTTATTGGTATACATGTAGATGATATATTGCATTGAACTCTGGCTTTTTATGTCCTTTGGAGGACATCTTTATCCTCCATAGGTCCCTATCTACCTGCCCTACCTATTCCCATACATATCTTTGAACATCTCCAGGGTTCCTTGCATTCGATTTCCAACAGATCTACCACTGTCATTGTTTAAACTATTTCTGTCCATTCTCCCAGGATGATATTTTGTTGGTGAAATTGTGGTCATATGCTTGCTTTCTATTTAAATTCATGGCTTTCCACAGCTCTTTAACATGACATAAGACTCCATACTCTCAGGCCCTTGTTTATATTATTATAACCCCAAATTTTAGGAGCCTGGATGAAAAAACAATTCTTCCATGCCTTTAAAAACACCAGATTCAGCTCAGCTTTTCTAGCCAGACAGCAGACCAACACCCAACCCCATCCACCAGACCCTCCAAGGTACTAGCCTCACCACGCCCCCAAACTTGCCTATCCTCCTGCAACCTTGGTGGAACTCTGAAACACAGTTTGCTCCAATACTGAGGGGACTAAGAGGTGAGTGAACAGCCATGTGGTGGGACACCCCACTCTCTAGGACCTCCACATTGGGACAAAACCCAGGGCCACTTCCTGCCCTTGGCTTTTAGCCAGCTAGCATGAAAATTTCCTACAGGTAGGCTCCTATACACCCAACACCATCCAATGGGTCCTCCAAGCTACTAACCCATCCCACGCCCAAACTCATCTATCATCCTACAACCTCGGTGAAACTCTGAGACATAGCCTGCTACAACACTGAGAGGACCAAGAGAGTGAAACAGGAGAGAAGACCGAGAGAGCAGGATTAGAGAGACGTCAGAGGCTTCCTGAGACACAGGCATTGACAGTACAGAGCAGACCAAAAAAGATTCCCAAACAGACAGGCACTGCAAGGATTGGACCAAGGCACAAAGACACTGCTGACCCCATTTGAAGGAAGAAATGGGTAGGTGCCGACTCAAGAATTTATTCAACAACCTAAAAAGCAACATGGTAACACCAGAACCCACTGGTCACACAACAGGAAGATTTGATCATCCTAACCCAGAAGAAGCAGAAGAAACTGACTTTAAATGTAACTTTATGAAAATGATGGAAACCTTTAAAGAGGAAATGAAAAATTTCCTTAAAGAAATGGAGAAAAAGACAAATAAAAAATTGGAAGAAATCAATAAATACCTCCGAGAAACCAAAGAAAAAACAATAAAACAGTTGAAGCAAAGAGTTCAAGACTTGAAGACTGAAATAGAGGTAATAAAGAAAACACAAACTGAGGGAATTCTGAATATGGAAAATCTGGGTAAATGAACAGAAACTACAGAGACAAGTATAACCAAAAGAATACAAGAAATAGAAGAAAGAATCTCAGGTGTTGAAGATACTATAGAGGAAATAGACTAATTGGTCAAAGGAAACATTAAATCCAACAAATTCTTAACACAAAACATCCAGGAAATCTGGGACACCATGAAAAGACCAAACCTAAGAATAATAGGGGTAGAAGAACAAGAAGAATCCAGCTCGAAGGCACAGAAATATATATTTAACAAAATCATAGAAGAAAACTTTCCCAACCTATAGAAGGATATCCATATGAAGGAGGTACAAGAAGCTTACAGAACAACAAATAGACTGGATCAAAAAAAGTCCCCTTGCCATAAAATAATCAAAACACAAAACATACAGAATAAAGAAAGAATATTAAGAGCTGCAGAGGAAAAAGGTCAAGTAACGTATAAAGGTAAACCCATCAGAATTACACCTGACTTCTCTATGGAAACCATGAAAGCCAGAAGGTCCTGGGCAGGTGTGCTGCAGACACTGAGAGACCATGGATGCAAGCCCAGACTACTATACCCAGCAAAGCTTTCTTTCACCATCGATAGAAAAAACAAGACATTCCATGACAAACCCAGCCATACAGAAAGTACTAGAAGGAAAACCCCAACCCAAGGAAGCTAACTGCACCCGCACACAGGCAACAGATAACGCCCCACCAGCAAAATCCAAAGAAGGGAAACACACAAACACTACTACTGAAAAATAACAGGAATTAACAACCGTTGGTCATTATTATCTCTTTTTTCTTTTTTTTTAAATATTTACTTTTTGTGTAGAGGAGAACTCTAGGCCAGTTCTTTGTTTTAAATATTTATTTATTTATTTATTTATTTATTTATTATGTACACAGTATTCTGTCTGCGTGTATGCCTGCAGGCCAGAAGAGGGCACCAGACCTCATTACAGATGGTTGTGAGCCACCATGTGGTTGCTGGGAATTGAACTCAGGACCTTTGGAAGAGCAGGCAGTGCTCTTAACCGCTGAGCCATCTCTCCAGCCCCCCTCTTTTTTTTTCAAATTAAAAAAATTTCGTCCTCTGACAAAAGCTTTACTGTCAACTTTCCATACAGTTAGTCAAAAAGATAAAAATAAAAAAGAATAAAAAATAAAGAATACAGCAGATAGTATCTCATACATGGGAAACACAACAGGAGTTTTTTCTTGTAAAAAAACAAAAACAAAAAACCCAGACCCACGAGCTTAGTTTTAGCAATGGACAAGATGCCACCAAATGAACCAGAACAACCCAGCAGAGAGTTCAAACCAAGGGGGTAAGGTAGGTAGAGAAGGGAGCAGATTTTAACATAACTGCTTCTGTGACACAAACACAGCTGGAAGAGCAGGCGCGGACTAGGCAGCGTCTCTGACTATAACTTTCACCATATGCTCCTCCTCTAGCCCAGGGTCCGCAGTGCCGACTGCAGCTACTGCTGGGAGAAAAGCGCAGAGCATGCGGGTGCTGTCTCTGCCCTGAGACCCCCCACTGGCAGGCTGATCACCTCTTCGCCTGGTTCCACCGCGGGCATCCCCCAGTGCCAGGCCCACTGGGGGCTGACTGGATGGCTAGGAGCACTGCGTAGCCATTGGGGCTCTCCTGCTTGATGAGTCGGGTGACCTCGTCCAGCTTGGGCTGGTCCAGTCTAAGGCGCTGGGCAATCTTCTTTTTTTAATATTCTTTTATTTTTCATTCAAAAAAATTTACACTTCCTCCCCTTCTCCCAGTCCCCTCCCGCTCCCCCACTACCCCTCCTCCCTCCCCCTGCTTCCTTAAGAGGGGGCAGGGTACTATCTCTTCTGCATGTATTAGCTTTTTGGGAATCTAGTCTATATGGATGCGCTGGGCAATCTTTAGCTGGGTCATTTTGCTGCCAAAAGTGTGGTCTTTGAGGAGACCGCTGATGACTCCCTGGTCCCCCTCTAGGATGTGCATAGATGTTGGAAAACAGCTGTTTTTCAAAACTAGAAGCCCATTCCAACCCAGCTGCAGTGTCTGAGCGTACTCGGAAAGAGCTTGGGCTCTGCCTCAGTGGTCTGATCATTGCACTCATCCTCTCTAGTCTTCTTTCCATGGGAAGAGTCTGGAGCCTCGTGGTGGTGGTGACGGTGGCCCCTCTCCTCCGCACCATGTCTGCTGTTGCTGAGGGAGCTGCCTGACTCCTTGGCCCCTTCACTGGAGTGGTTTTCCTTTCGGCTACGCTCAGGGGTGCGGTCCGAGCCTCGCTCAGACTGCTGCCCCCCACCCTTGATCCCGCTCGGTTCCTCATAAGGGGAATGAGCTGCCCTCCACGGTCCCTGTGTCTCTCTTCCCAGGGCTTGG
>PVIU01034704.1:0-11062 GCA_004026605.1 Ondatra zibethicus | reverse complement strand
CCGGAACTAGCATTGTCCCATAGTCACACTGATGAATATCTTGATCACATCCATAGAAATTTCGTCCGATGGATGGAGATAGAGACAGAGACCCACATTCACATCAGAGCAATGGATTGAGCTCCCAAGGTCCAGTCAAAGAGCAGAAGGTGGGAGAAGATGAGCAAGGAAGTTAGGACCGTGAGGGCCTGGACCATCCACTGAGACAGTGTGCCTGATCTAATAGGAGCTCACCAAATCCAGCTGGACCGGGACTGAACGAGCATATGATCAAACTGGACTCTCTAAATGTGGCTGCCAATGAGGGGAGAATGAGAAGCCATCAACAATGACACTAAGACCTATCTCTTCTACATGTATTATCTTTTTGGGAACCTAGTCTATTTGGATGCATGCCTTCCTAGGCCAGGATGGAGGGGGGCAGGCCTTGGACTTCTCACAGGGCAGGGCACCATGCCCTCTTTTAAAGAAGCAATGGGAGGGAGGAGGTGGGGTAGCGGGAGGGGACTGGGAGAAGGGGAGGAAATGTAAATTTTTTTGAATGGAAAAGAATAAAAGAATAAGGAAAAAAAAGGATAAATGTTTAGGATATAGTTAGAGATTAGGCCAGTTTATAAAAGTAGCAGATTTTTTTAAAGAAGATTTATATATTTGTTACTTATACAGTGCTCTGGCTGTAAGTATGCCTGCACACCAGAAGAGGGGACCAAATTTCATTGTACATGTTTCTGAGCCACCAAGTGGTTGCTGGATTGAATCAGGACCTCAGGAAATGCTCTTAACTGCTGAGTCATTTCTCCAGCCCCAAAGAAGCAGATTTTTAATATGCTCCATAAAGCCTATATACCTATATAACTAGAACTGAGTAGTTTACTAGGTTTTTATAATCACTTTAGCTCAGTAAGATAGCATTGTTATGCACAGCTCTGCAAACTCACCCAAAAACCAATAAGGAGACTGAGTCCCATATGTAAAAGCAAAGTACCTTTATTTTATGCAAGCTTGCAAACTCAGTCTCTCCGCATGTCCAATGTATTGGAATAATCTTAGTTAGAGTTGGCTTTTTATAGTAGTAAAGGTGGGGGTAAGGAATTTCTAAGGTGCAGGCCCCCTGATTGGCTGACATTTGTCTAGGGATGTACTGGTGTATGCTGGAGGGTGATCCTATCTACAATGGTTGGAATGTTAAGCATTTCCTTTGGATGGTATGTTCTTGCGTGGTGCTCGGGCAATCTTAGTTTGTGCTTCTTCCTGCAGCTGGGTACTGCTTCAAGGTAACCTCGGAGACCCAGGATGGCTGAGTCCTACACTGGCAGATGATAATGGTTGGAAGAAAAGAACTTCCTTTGAGTGGTCTGTTTCCATTTAGCTTATCATGTCTGGCTCCTACAATCATGAATTCTAAAATAGCAATACCTCAATTATTGGTCTTTTCATCAGAATTTCTTTGGCTGTCTAGAAACTTTTCTGGTGTAATATTTCAGCTCTCTCATGTATGATATCATGTCACCTGTAACTAGGGGTAATTTGACTTCCTCAAATATTTGTGGATCTCTAGCACAACATTAAAGGGTGAGAATAATGACAGCCTCTCTTGCTCCTGATTTAATGGGATTCTTTCCAATTCTTCTCCACATAGGATAATGTAGCCTATTGGTTTATTATATAGAGTTTTTATTATGTTCAAACATGTCCCTTCCAGTCCTACTCTTGCTAGGTATTTATTTTGAAAGATTTTTGTCAAAGACTTCTTCTGCTTCTATAGTCTCTCAAATGATTCATGTCCTTAATTCCATTATATTTATTAATATTTATAAATAAATAATTATATTTATTAATAATTCCATTATAATATATTATACTAATATATAACATTATATCATATTACTATATAGCATTATATTGTGCTATTATTTAATATGTATTGATATAATATAATTATAGCATGATTATTTATTATGATGTTAAATTAGGATAAAGCCACCTTGCTTGTCTTGTGATTATTTCTCCCAAGTTTTCTAAAGTTTTGTCTCTTTCTCGCTAGTGTATGAATTTATGACTTGCGTATATGAGATCTACCCTGCTGAGGAAAATGGCTTAGATATTTCTGACTGAAGATCTTTGGTTTTCCTGAAAAATAGAAGTTTATTGTAAAGCAGAAACTTTTTTAAGTCATATGCTTCCTAAAAATCTTCTGTATAGAATATCTACCAATAACATGCTCCCTTACATTTTCAATACTACTGTGTATTTTCAGTATTCTCAACTTTACATCTACAATTGGGCATCATTGCATTATAAAAGAGATATGAATTTTTAAAAAACAATTAAGGGTTTAACAGTACCAAGAATAATAATTTTGATACTGAAAAGTAAATACTCTTTAATTTTCAGATGAGTAACAAATCACCTCAGAGTCCCTACCCTCAACAGTTCCCTCTTGTTTTGGTTTCCAGGACAACCTCAGGCATTTAGACTCATCAACTGAGGTTGAGGTGAAATCAGAACAGCATTTTCAATTATTTCATTCTCCCCTCTTCTTTATTCTTCTCTATGGCGTTAACACCCCATGGAAATTCCCTTTATCTTTTCGGGAGTGTAAGCTTGTGCACAAACACAAGAATTTAATTTTCTGAAAGGATTTATTGGACAGTAAACCGTTCTCTTTATTCACAGATTATTTTGTTTCTCTTTGTAATCACAAAACTGTGGCATTAGCTCATTAAAATTTCACAGCTTTTGTACATGTGATTTTTAATAACTATAAGCCATTAATTTAGACTGCAAGGATGGTTTACAGGATGGTGAAAATGGAGGAAAGGGAAGGAGAAGTAGCGACCACAATGTATTCTCAAAAGTAAAAGAAATTAAAATTTTCACAACTTTTAAATAAAACAATGCATATTATAACACCAAATCTATTTATTTTGAACAGTATTAAATCCAATAATTTCTTATTCTTTTATATCCATTATTATTTTAAATTTTATGTTAATCTTGAAAATTTAGACACTTATAAGGACATACTATTGGATAATTTTCTCCATACATACAAACTACCAAAGATTGTGTGGGTCTAGTTAACATTCCCAAGTTCAAGTTTTTCTTCTAGCACCTTCTATAATGCTAGATTTATGGATAGATATTGTTTAAATTTGACTTTATTATCAAATGTCTTGTTTTTTCTATCTATTGTGATTGAAAATTTTGTTGGGTATAGTAGTGTGGGCTAGCATCTGTGGTCTCTTAGAGTTCACACCACATCTGTCCAGGTACTCTGGCTTTCATCATCCCCATGGAGAAGTCAGGTGTAATTCTAATAAGTCTGCTTTTATGTGTTATTTGACCTTTTCCTCTTGCTGATTTTAATAGTCTTTCTTTGTTCTGTGTTGTTAATGTTTGAGTACTATGTGTCTTTGTTTTCTGGTCCAATCTAGTTGGTGGTCTGTAACCTTTTTGTACCTTTGTAAGCATATCCTTCTTTAAGTTAGGAAAATTTTCTTCTATGATTTTATTAAATATATACTAGGGTTTTTGTTTTTTATTGAGTTTTATTGAGCTCTGCATTTTCTCTTCTCTCCTTACTATGGGTTTTTAAGCTGGCATTCTTCTTTTATTCTTATAATTTTTAGGTTTGGTATTTTCATGGTGTCCCAGATTTCCTAGATGTCTTGTGTTAGGAGATTTTTAGATAACATCACATCAGCAAACCCGAAAAAAATGGAAACACACACACACACAAACACACACACACGGACACATACATACACACTACAATTACCTCCACTAACAAAAAAGAGCAGAAATTAACAACCAGTGGTTATTAATCTCTCTCAACTTCAATGGCCTCAATTGATGAGGAAAGACATTTCATACTTGTCAAAGAAAAAATCTAATATAGTATCTCATTGTTTCACTCACACTCTATTCCACTCCAGTATTTGTCCCTAGTGGCTCAGTTCTCAAAAGCTATTTTGGATGAGCACAAAGATGACAGTGAACCAATCTCCTCTATTTCCATGAAAAAGATGTCATAGATCCAAACTAAGAGGATCATAAGTCTCTTTTCCTACCAATAAGCATCTGTTTGTTGGAAAGGGGGCCTTAGATTCCCAGAAGTAGGCATTAATTGGAATATCTGTATCATAGAGAACTCAGTTTGTTCAATGCAAAAATATTTCACAAGCCTTGGTTGGAATGTACATTGAAGTAGAGTCCTTCCTAGACTGTACAATAATATGTGATGGTGGACTTGAATATAAATATGCAAAACCAAAAAGGTATTTCTATCTTAAAGGTATATTGAACATGTTCAAATTTAAAGATAAACTATTTTCCTTTCTTATCTTTATTTAATGTATATGCAAGCACATGAGTGTTATGTGTGTGCACTATATGTGTACAGAAGTGCTCAAAGGTCCGAGGATGTGTCAGATCTCCTGAGTTGTAAGCCATCATGTGTGTGATAGGAAATGAACCTCAGTCTTCTGCAAGAATGGCAAGGGCTCCCACTGCTCAATGATCACTCCATTACCAAAGAGAAACAACTAACTATTGATAAGCACTAAAGTTGCAAAAACAGTTCCTTTATGACCATTAGAAATGCAGCACGACATGTTCTTGGCATTGGGTCACATGGTTCTGATGGGCCACATCAATCCAGCAGACTCTGTGACCAGGACTGTGGTTTCTGATGATAGATGAGATAAAGAGGCAGAACTTCCTCTACCTTGCTTGTGGCACTCAGTACAGTGATGTAACTTCTTTCCTGACTCTAGTCAAATCTCCAATAGCTCTGAAAGGGAACATCTGCTGCTGTTGGCTCAACCAACACACAAAGTAATTAATGACATCAGGCCAGAAAGTAACAGCATGTAGTAACACATCCTACACTAGTTCTTCAAACTCAGTAGTACCTGTTGAGAGAAAATCTCTACATTCCTTCTTGTTAAATAGTCATCACATAATATTAAATGTAACAACAAAAAGCAAAATAAAATTCAGCAAAGTGTGATATCACTGACATCTAAGAACAGTAGTGAAGAGACAGATATGGATGACAATGACAGTGAGTTCTTTGCCAACCTGGGCTTCATAGAAATGTCCAGGACAACCTTGGATACACTGAGACCTGATCTTAAAAAAACATGGTGGAAAGTCCAGGAGTCTTCAAGCTCACACAAAGTATTACAGGCAACTAAGGAATAAGAAGAGTGGGAGAAACAGTCCTCCCCAGGAAAGAGGACACCAAACAGCTACCAAAGCAAATGGTCAGCACTAAAATCATATATACAAGTAACATTGTAGAAACTAAGTATTGCTCTTACCAATATATATGTGCATAAACATATATGCATGCAACAGTTATTAATAAAAAGATAGACTGTATGTTTGAAAGAGAGGGAAAGGGTATATGAGAGGATATGAAGGAAAGTAAGGGAAGGGAAAATGATGCAATTATGTTGGAATCTCAAGCAGTAAAATCAGTCCTATAAATAAGAAAACAACACTGTATCAATGCAGAAAACTTACTATAAATGTGCCTATTTTCCCCTACCATGTTTTGAAAAATACATATTACTTCCAATATTTTAATAAAAGTGTTTTAGCTTTCGCAAAAGTGTAAATCAGCATGGGAAGTGAACAAACCTGAGGATATAAACACATACTGCATGTGAATGAAATATATGCATTTAGCACAATGTAAAAGTCCATAGAAAGGATAAATAGAGGCAAAGACCTTTACAGGACACTGGATAAAAGTGTGGCTAAGTGTCCCTGATCATCAAAGGATGCAGAAAATTATTTTGTGCAATATTCTCAGCCTGGTTCAAGACTGTGAGTTACAACATATGCTTGGAACCCTTGGCAGGACAGGCTTTCAAACACTGTAAAACAGATAAGTGTGTACCAAGAAACTGCACTGACAAAGACATTCTGGACATTTCCAGAATATTTATGTCCATGTATCCCCATAATTTTTTTCAGAATTATACATATTTCCATATGACCTGCTGGAAAGACCCACCTCACCATGAGTAATGGATTAAAACAGCTGGAAACCCCGAGCAACAGCACAACTAGGAAGCAGCTTGGCGGATTGTAGAGTGCCTGGTTCAGGAAGCTCTGCTGGTCTGTGAGTGTCCTTCAGAAGTTCTTACTGCTTATAAGCACTGGAGGAGGGAGGGTCTCATGAATCTGGTCCATTTCATGGACTTCTTGAAGAGAGGCCCTTGCTTCCTGAGCTCAACAGCTTCCCCACAGGATGGAATGTTCTCACTTCCTCTTAGACATCCTGTATTTTAACAAGCTTTCCTCAAAGATAGGATGCTTTACCTTGAAGGGAATTGCCATAGAACACTTCAGCCCTTCTCTGAGATTTGAACTTTCTCAGTGCCCTCGTTCACAATGGCCTCTGAGCTTTGGAAGAGGTGACATAGTCTTGTGACTTGAATGTCTAACTCTAGAGAAGTCCTGAACCCTTGTGTCTTTACATTTATCCCTGTTTTCCACGCTTGGGTGGTGGTATGTCTTCATGCCATTTCTTTTGTCATGAAAGTCAAGTGAGTATGAGGCATGAGACAAGCTATCCAAAAGAACATCACCAGCACTAGTGAAGGTCATGAATACACACACTGGACAGCACCTTAGCAATCATCTCATAAGCATTTATCCAAGCATTTGAAGAAGGACACTTAAAAGAAATCCCACACTAGCACAGAATTGAGAATAATAGATGGTTATTTATTTTGGGGTAGACTCACTAATCAATATCCTCTGATGGAACATAGAATAGCATCTGAATCACACAGCCAGAAAAGAGGCCAGAGCACATGCTTTACTCAGCATAAATAGCATAAGAGGCCATGCCAGAGTGGGCAGTTATCTTAAAGGCTACTGGCTGTAGGATTTCCTACAGTACCTCCCCTTTTGGTTTAAATAAGAGAGTTCTAAGCCTAATACAAAATTTTATACATTAAGAACAAAAATATTCAGTAGTTATCCCATCCAAAAGAGTTTACGTCTTGTATAAATAAATAACTTTGCCAAGTCATGCGAGGAAAATAACTACAACTATCTAGTCTGCAATCCCACTGAAGATCCAAGAAGGGAAATAATATTATTTGAGTAAGCAGGAAGTGCAATCAAGTATCTTCCAAAATGTGCAACAAATGACAAAGACTACTGGCTACCTGGGAAATCACCAAAAGTCTCATTTGCAACATTGAAGCAAACAACTTTGGCTAAGGCCTAGAGTAACTGACTGACCACTTTCAGAGGGAGGAAATTTTTCAAAACTGTATTACCCTGTCTTGGCAAGATTTGACAGTCTTTTTTCTTGTGTCCTGCTTATCCATTTCTGGATATTATGTACCTTGTCAGGGGTTGAAACATGGGCAGTTCCTTGCCCAAAGGCCAATTTTGCAAAGAAGAAAACAAGATCCAAGTAGAGTATCTTCAGTGCTCAACATTCTCTTGGGAATAGATCAGTGCTGCCAGAAGCAATCGTGTCTCACTTCAACAGAACCCCAAGTTATATGGATTCTACAGCTCATTGAAGTAGTTAAAGATTACCTATCTATGCAGAATACAATCTCTATTTATCAAAAGAACTTGATTAGTCTAACTATAAGTATGAAAAACATAGATGACCATTGATCTGTAATTCTTAATACCTATATAACATAAAGACTAAGACTTTATGTTAGAATATTATACAATAAACAACTGTGCAACAAATGAGGACAATAATCTCAAAATGTAAACAATGTATAAGTATCTTGAGCAGAGGTAGAAATTTATATTGCAATATGATAAATAAATCCTGAAATTGTATCAATTTACAAAAATATTTTAAGCAGATGTAGAAACATGCATGTATACAATATGACAAAATAACTTTTCCTAGGTACACAAATATGGTAGACGAAAATAGAAACATATTCAATTTAATTTAAATTTGTATCAATATACAAGAATCTATACCAAAGTAAATTGCATATAAATAATAGCTCACAAGTATTCACTCTATTACTCATTTTTATTATTACTGTGAGTAAGCTCACACTAATCTATTATTCCATCCAATTTTCCCTTTTTTTAAAGGAGATCCCTGAGCCTACAAAATCCCCTCCCACAACCCCAACCCTACACCAATTATAATCAACCACTACATGATGTCCCTAACCCTAAGAACAAACTTTGTCGGGAAAGGGGACATTGGCTTCTAGAATTACTTCCAGCTGTCATGGGGGCAATGTTTTTTCTATGGGATCCTGTGAAAGTAAAATGGTGGTTAAGTTCCAAGATTACTTTTTGGTATAATTGCACATGGTCTCTGAGTATTTGGTAGGGTTTTTCTGAGGTTCTTATTTGGAGTTATGGGCAGAAGGTTGTAAAAGCGTAAACCATTTCAACTAACCAAGTTGGAACCATCTTTAGCAGCTGGTATCTAAAACAGGTCTTATAGTAGCACTATAAGCATGATGACATCATATCAATCAGGTGGAGGTGCTGTTGTGAGGCCACATCTTCTTCCTGGAAACTTCAAAGATTACTGAAGGAAAATTAATTGTTCATAGTAGAAAACTTAAACATTACTTATATATACATATACAGACATATGTATTCATTGAAAGGTATGATAGAGACAAAAATAGGTATGAAGAAAAGTAAAGTTCTTTCTAAATTCTTTTTTTTCTGTCTCATAGCAGACAGCTCATGACATGAGACAAAAACTCTAAATATTCCCTTAAGCAGCACGCTTAGATGTAGAGAAGGACAGAGCCATTGTCCAACTCCAAAACCATATATATATATATATATGGTTTTGTTCTATATATATAACAAATATATATATATATAAAACAAATATATATATATATATATATATATATATATATATATATATATATATATATATATATATATATATATAGTTGTATATGTTTTGATCACCTGTCCTTACAAGTCAAATTCGTTTTTCTTGAAGATAGTTATTTTTCCTTCGGTCAGCGTCCAAACATCCAGGGTCTCTTGAAATTCTAAAGATGTGTATTTTCCTGTAAAGATAAAAACAGAACCCTGCCCAACCCTTATGAGGTTTCCTTACAACCTGTATGGTTGTCACAGTTGTGGATGAACTGTCATTTCTCTTTGTCAAGAGGTTTCTCTTTTTCAAACCAAATCTTTATTAATTTTAGTGGTATACATAGTATTTCTTTTCCTGTGGAAACAGGAGCAAAACCCCTTCCCCAATGTAGCACATCTCATGACTTCCCTTGTGAGGTGGACAGATCCTTAAAGTAAATAGGCTGATTTAATTCAGAAGACTTTTCTATTGTCCAATGTCTCTCTGCTACTGTTGTTTGGTTATAGAACAAGCAAGTATGATCTCTATAATCTCCTTATCTTGTCGCCATGTAATAGAAAACTCTTTCTGTAATCCTTTCTATTGAAATGATGTTTGTTATGAAATTCTGAGGCCTGAAACATGCTTCCAATCAATAATTGATCAATATTTGCATTACTTTGTGCTAGAGGATCTGGAAGTCCTGTATGGGATTAGATGTGTGTTATGTATATAGGAAAAAGCCTATTTCTGATTATGTCTTGCACCTGGATAAATAATAAAGTCAATTCTGTATCATCTGGTATAAATATAGCAGTTTCAATATGCAAGAAAACTCTTTCTGAGTATTGGGAATCAGTAACTATATAAAATGTTCTTTAAAATCCCTTAGCAACATGAGAATAGCATATATTTATACCTTCTGGACAGTCTTATAAGGGCTTTGTTCCACCTTACTTAATTCTTTTGACTTGTAACCTGCCTTTGCTGATTTATTTGAATCAGTATAAAATGTAAGGACTCCAGTTTTGGACCATCATGTATAATTCAGGGAAGAATCCAAGAAATTCTCTTTATAAGGTTAACTCCATCATATTGGGATAATTCTTATTAATTTCTCCAAAAACTTAGCACAAGCTCTTTGCCATAGTCCATTGTCTCCCCATAAATTTTTTATTTCATCAGTAGTGAAAGCCACTATAATCTCTGCTAGGTCTATACCTGCAAATTGACGAAGTCTCAATTTTCCTTTCACAATTAATTCAGAGATTTTTGCCACATAAGTTTTTAATTTTTTACTGGTTAATGTTCTAAAAAAAGATCCATTCTAAGATAATGTACTCCCTCTGCATTAAAATTCCTGAAGGAGAAATTCTGGAAGGCAATATGAATAGAATACAATTAAGGTTTGGATTCACTTTTTCCACATGTGCCTCCTGTAATTTCTCCTCACAATCATCAATTCCTTTTATGCTTCAGCTGTTAATTCTCTGGGACTATTCAAGTCTTTATCACCATCTAAGGTTTTGTTTAAATGAGGTATTAGATCAGGTGTTATTCCCAACAGCTGGTCATAGGGAAATATCTCTTAATAATCTTTGAAAGTCATTAAGATTCTGCAACTGGTGCCTCCTAATTTGTGCCTTTTGTGTTCTAATTTTCTGCAAACCTATTTTATAACCTGGGTAATTGACAGAATCTCCTCTCTGTATTTTTTCAGGAGAAATTTGTAATCCCCATTTTGGCAAAACTTTCTTTACTTCTTCAAACATTCTTTGTAATGTATCTATGTTTGAATCAGATAGCAAAATGTCATCCATGTAATGGTAAATTATAGACTTAGGGAACTGCTTATGTATTATTTCCAATGGCTTAAATACAAGGTATTGTCACAGAGTAAAGCTACTGAGCATTCCTTGTGTGAGGATAATCCATTGATATCCTAGTAGGCTAAAAATTATTATAAGTAGGCACCGTGAAGGCAAATTTTTCTCTATCCTTTTCTTGTAAAGGTATAGTAAAGAAGCAATCCTTTAAATCAATAATTATAAGAGGCCATCCTTTGGGTAACAGAGAAGGCCGATGAATTCCAGACTGTAGAGGGCCCATAGCTAGCCTGAGAACTCAAGCCCCATTTAGTGCTGGGTGATGACTACAGACTGACTGTTTCCTCTTCCCCTAATTCTCAATATCATGCCTCTACTTGCCGCC
>PVIU01034703.1:0-11064 GCA_004026605.1 Ondatra zibethicus | reverse complement strand
GACCAGATAAGCAAACTAAATAGACCTATAACTGCTGAAGAAATAGAAACAGTCATCAAAAGTCTCCCAACCAAAAAAAGCCCAGGACCAGATGGTTTCAACTCAGAATTCTACAAGACTTTCAAAGAGGAACTAATACCAATTCTCCTCAAATTATTTCACACAATAGAAACAGAGGGAACATTGCCAAACTCTTTTTTATGAGGCTACAATTACCCTGATACCCAAACCACAGAAAGACAATACTAAGAAAGAAAATTACAGACCAATCTCACTCATGAACATTGATGCAAAAATTTTAAATAAAATACTAGCAAACAGAATCCAAGAACACATCAGAACCATCATCCACCATGACCAAGTCGGCTTCATCCCACAGATGCAGGGATGGTTCAACATACAAAAATCTGTCAACGTAATCGATCATATAAACAAGCTAAAAAATAAAAACCACATGATTATCTCATTGGATGCCGAAAAAGCGTTTGACAAAATACAACATCCCTTCATGATAAAAGTCTTGGAGAGAGCAGGGATACAAGGAACATACCTAAAAATAATTAAGGCAATATACAGCATCAAACTAAATGGAGAGGAACTCCCAGCGATTCCACTGAAATCAGGAACAAGACAAGGTTGTCCACTCTCTCCATACCTATTCAATATAGTTCTTGAGGACCTAGCTAGAGCAATAAGACACCAAAGAGAGATCAAGGGGATACAAATAGGAAAAGAAGAAGTCAAACTCTCACTGTTTACTGATGATATGATAGTTTACATAAGTGATCCCAAAAATTCTACCAAGGAACTTCTATAACTCATAAACACATTCAGCAATGTAGCAGGATACAAGATTAACTCAAAAAAATCAGTAGCCCTCCTGTACACAAATGATAAAAGGACTGAGGAAGAAATCAGAGAATCAACACCCTTCACAATAGCCACAAATGGCATAAAATATCTTGGAGTAACTCTCAAACAAGTGGAAGACTTGTATGACAAGAACTTTAAATCTCTGAAGAAAGAAATTGAAAAAGACACCAGAAAATGGAAAGACCTCCCATGCTCTTGGGTAGGCAGAATTAATATAGTAAAAATGGCAATCCTACTGAAAGCAATCTATAGATTCAATGCAATGCCGATCAAAATCCCAACAAAATTCTTCAAAGACCTCGAAAGAACAATAGTCAAATTCATTTGGAAAAGCAAAAAACCCAGGATAGCCAAAACAATCCTGGGCAACAAAAGAACATCTGGAGGCATCACAATCCCTGACTTCAAACTCTACTACAGAGCTACAGTACTGAAAACAGCCTCGTACTGGCATAAGAACAGACAGGAGGACCAGTAGAACCGAATTGAAGACCCGGATATCAATCCACACATCTTTGAACACCTGATATTTGATAAAGAAGCAGAAAATATCAAATGGAAAAAAGAAAGCATATTCAACAAGTGGTGCTGGCATAACTGGATATCAACATGTAGACAAACATCTATCACCATGTACAAAACTCAAGTCCAAATGGATCAAAGACCTCATCATAAAGCCGGCCACACTAAACCTTATAGAAGAGAAAGTGGGAAGTATGCTTGAACGCATTGGCACAGGGAACCACTTCCTAAATAGAACCCCAGCAGCACAGACACTGAGAGAAACAATTAATAAATGGGACCTCCTGAAACTGAAAAGCTTCTGTAAAGCAAAGGACACAGTCAACAAGACAAAACGACGCCTACAGAATGGGAAAAGATCTTCACTAACCCCACATCAGACAGAGGGCTGATCTCCAAAATATACAAGGAACTCAAGAAATTGGAGAACAAAAGAACACATAATCCAATTTAAAAAATGGAGCACAGACCTAAACAAAGAACTCTCTACAGAGGTCTCTAAAATGGCTGAAAGACACTTAAGGAAATGTTCAACATCCTTAGTCATCAGAGAAATGCAAATCAAAACAACTCTGAGATTCCATCTTACACCTGTAAGAATGGCCAAGATCAAAAACACTGATGACAACTTATGCTGGAGAGGCTGTGGAGAAAAGGGAACACTTCTGCATTGCTGGTGGGAATACAAGCTGGTACAACCCCTATGGATGTCAGTGTGGCGATTTCTCAGAAAGTTAGGAAAGAACCTTCCTCAAGACTCAGTAATACCACTTTTGGGTACATACCCAAAAGATGCTCAATCGTGCCACAAGTACATGCACTCAACTATGTTCATAGCAGCTTTATTTTTCATAGCCAGAAACTGGAAACAACCTAAATGCCCCTCGATCGAAGAATGAATTAAAAAAAAGTGGTACATTTACACAATGGAGTACTACATAGCAGAAAAAAATAATGACAGCCTAAATTTTGCAGGAAAATGGATGGAACTAGAAAGCATTATTTTGAGTGAGGAAACCCAGACACAGAAAGACAATTATCACATGTAGTCACTCATAGGTGGTTTTTAAACATAAGTCAAAAAAAAAAAACAGCTTACAAACCAGAATCCCAGAGTCTTTAGACAACAATATGGACACTAAGAGCGACCTACAAAGATATAATCTACGTGGGAAGTAGAAAGTATAAAAAGACAAGATCTCCTGAATAAATTGGGAACATGGGGACCTTGGAGGAGGGTTGAAGGAGGGAGGGGAGTGGCAGTGAGGGGAGCAGAGAAAAAATGTAGAGCTCAATAAATATCATGGGGGAAAAATTAATCACTTGGTATAATAACTAAATGAGTTGAGGATAGCCCCTCCATTGCAAGTGATTTATATAATCAGACCAAATACAAGATGCCAGTTGCCATTCTTCTTAACTGATTAGAAATACCTCCATGATAGTTGTGAATAACTGTGAGAGTGCAGGGAAGTTGCCTAGCACTGTATCACACTTAACAAGTGCTTAGGAAACACTAGGTGATACGGATGTGTTAAATGCTGCTGTGCCTGTTAGGCAAGGTTGGTTCTTTCTTCCTTCCATGTAGTTAGGTATGTAATTAGGCTTGCTTGGTGCTTGCAAGCTGCCTCCTCTGGCATGGGCCTAGGGAAAGGATTGGATAACCATACTGGTTTGTAGTAAAGCTGAGAGAGAGGCTTAGTCTGTTTAGTTTGCAGTTGCACAGTCTTGGTAGAGGTAAGAATTCTCTAGTGGCTTGGGCTGCCTTGCTTTTCTGGTTTTCGGGTTGAACCCCAATTTCTTTGTCTGGGTTTTTATTATTCATGCTACAAGTAGATATCATGGAGCCCTCCTAGGTCAGGCACTGTGCTAGCCTCAGGGAGTATAAAGGGAAGCAGCGGTACAGTGTGGGAGACACAGACACTCATCAAATGGGCATACAGTGTATGAGCACCAGTCTCTTGAGTGGAGAGCACCAAGCAGGCAACCTCATGTACACTGAGGCCTGGTGCAAGTCAGGAAGAGTTGTGGATGCCCAAATAGGCCAAAGGTTAGAGAGTTGTAAATCAGAAGTCAGAGTTTTGCTCTCTCAAGGCTATTGTAACCGATGTGGCTAGTTGCCAGACCTTGTACTCATGAAATAGAGAAGTAGTTGGTTCCTACCTAAAACAAAAGTCTAAGGATCCAACTAAGTTCTAGTTCCCTTTATGGAAATAACTTGGAATTCCACCCAGGGAGTGGCTTGCCTACAGAGTGTTTGGTCTAGGGCATGAGTCTAGGGAATGAGTGATGAATGGACCCCATGACTTTCAATTTGTATGTTAATGCAGTCCTTTTGTTCTACTCCTACCTTTTGAAATCAGGGGTATATTAACCAGTTGTAAAATAAAACATGGCAAATTTTCAATACTCACTTAAATTCCCTCCCGATACTATCCTATGTGTTTCTGCGTCTTCTTATTTTTGTTTGCGTCTTTGTATTCTTTACTATATTTCTAGATTCCCACACCTCCACTCTGGAGAAAGGTAATCTTGTCAAGGCTGGCCCCTGACAAATGACACCCAATGTGGGGCTGACCAGTGAACCACGATAAACATGAAAGAGTGACCAGATGTATGAGGGAGAACATGAGGAACCTGCAAAAAAAACAAAAAAACAAAAAAAAACCCTGCATCTCAAGTGGATAGATAAGTAATGATCACTCAGAAATAAGTAGTAGAATTTAAAAATAAGAGAGAAGCAAGAAAGAAAAAAAATGGGAGTAAAGCTTGTAAATGATAGATATAGTTATGCGACAAGGAAGAAGCAATCAAATGGCTATACAATTGATTGGAGATATATGAAAGGATAGAGGAGCAAGAGTACAGCAACATCAGATGCAGGAATTTTTAGAATTTACCGAGGAGCTATGCCCTCAGTTTTTGGACCACAGGACTTTAGATGCTGCAGCATGGAAAGAAGTTGGGATAAGGATTCAACTACCTGTACAGTTGCTCAAATGTATTTTGATAACTAGAGGAGTTAAAATGAGACAGAAACAAAAGCAAAGATTTCTAGAGTTTGTAAATATTACATTTCTGCCCCCGCACTGGTGGCTTGTTTGCTGCCAACTTCGGGCTACTTCGGGACTTGGAAAGGCTAAAACAAGGCCTTTCCTGGATTTTGCCCCTGCAAGTGGCCCTCTTTGGCTGCTGACTGGGTGGAAAGAGTGAAGGGAATATGGCATTTGACAGTGCAATGACTTAGGTTATTGTAGTAAGAGGCACGTGGGCTGCGTCCTTCTGCCCAGCTCCCGGCCGCTGAAATAATTACACAGAAACTGTATTCATTTAATTACTGCCTCGCCCATTAGTTCTAGCCTCTTATTGGCTAACTCTCACATCTTGATTAACCCATTTCCATTAATGTATATCACCACTTGACTGTGGCTTACCGGAACAAGTCTAAGCAGTGTCCTTGGCCAGGAGAATCATGGCGTCTGCCTCACTTCCCTTCTTCCCAGCATTCTGTCCTGTCTACTCCGCCCACCTAAGGGCTGCCCTATCAAAAGGCCAAGGCAGTCTCATTATTTAACCAATGAAAGCAACAGAAATACAGAAGGACCTCTTACACCATTTCCCCTTTTTCTGTTTAAACAAAAAAGAAAGGCTTTCACTTTAACATAGTAAAATTACATATAACAAAACAGTTATCAAGCAAGAACTACAGTTACCATATTTATATCTACTTTATCTTTTATAATAACTAAGGAAAACTATAACTATCCATTCTTCAAATCCATCAAAGACTCCAGAAGGATATAATATTACCTAAGTAATCGGGAAGTGCATTGTAAGCAACTTCCAAAACTCTAGAAATGATAGAGACTTCTCGCTGCCTGGACAGTCACCCAAAGTTATTCTGTAGCGTTGGGGCATCCATCTTCAGCCTACAGGCCCATAGTATTCAGCAGACTTTTCCATGAAGCAGGAAAATTCAAAGACAGTTCAGTCATTTTCTTCTGTGTCCTGCAGAATGTCTCGCATACTCTTTCATGAAGCAGGAACCCTGAAGGATCAGGTTAACACACATGCATTGTGGCCAGCTGAGCAGTAGAGCCAGGAAAGGCAGGAGACAAAGTTTAAAGGGCTAGCTACACCTCCCATAGTCAGTGCCCAGAGTTGGTCAATGAAAATACTTAGAGTCTAATTGACCAATGAGCCACTGAGCCTAAATGGATAAATCTATGGCTTTAACAGAGAAGAGGATTTAGGAGTTCTCCTAATTTTGTGATTATGGTGGACACCTGAGAACCTGAGCTAAATGTGCCAGTTGCTCATGGTCTACAATGGGACCACTGAGTGTGGCTTGTGACCTGCCAAGGCAGAAGCAGGAAATGACCAACCGCTTGTCCAAAGTACCCAGGCAGGATGGACAAGCGGTGGAGAGAGCACGGCTTGTGCCCCACCGCATGGCCCAGCTTCGAGTACAGATACCAGGATTCAAGGCTGACAGCCAAACTAGAAAAAAAGTAGCCTCAGGGGCTACAGCTCCAGACCCAGATAGGGCTCTGTAAAAATGTAAATAAGTAAATTAAGCCTGTCAGCTAGGCAGACTTACAGTTTGGATTAAAAAGAAATCAGGGAAATAGAGATTAATTCAGGATTTCAGAGAAATTATTGCAACAATGCAGTCAATGGGAATATTCCAACCAGAGCTGACTTCTTCTACACTATACCAAAAGGCACCCATAAAATTATTTTAGACTTAAAAGATTGTTTTTATACTATCCCTTTGGCACCACAAGGTTGCCAAAGATTTGCTTTCAGTAAAGCTTCTTGCCAAATTGTTAAGCAATATGAGATGTGCCCACAATATTTACCTGTACCTCATTTGGGGGTAAATCCCCGAGGACTACTTCCTAATCACATATGGCAAATGGATGTTACTCACATCTCAGAGTTTGGAAAATTGAGATATATGCATGTGAAAGTTGATAAATAGTCAGGATTCTTGGTGGCCACTGCACAAACTGGTGAAGCCACCAAGCATGTAATAACTCATTGCTTAAAATGCTTCTCATGTATGGGTACCCAAAATATAATAAAGACAGATAAGGTATCCAGATACGTTAATAAAGCATTTAGGCAATTTTGTGCCCAATGGAATATTGAACGTAAGACTGGTATTCCTTATAATCCTCAAGGGCGAGGAATTGTGGAGTGTGCCCATAGCTCCTTGAAAACACAACTTCAAAAGATAAAAACAGGAGACTTATATCCTCAAATGCCACATAATGCCTTAAATCATGCACTGTTTACCCTAAACTTCTTGATTATGGATGTCAGTGAATGATCAGCAGCAGACAGATTATGACATAATGGCACAAAAGTGACCTTTGCTAAAGCAAGGTGGAGAGATCTTTGCACTGGAATATGGAAAGGACCCGACCCTGTATTAATTTGGGGTCGAGGACATGTCTGTGTCTCTTCGATGAGGATCAAGCTAGATGGCTTCCAGAACACCTGGTTCGATGTGTGCAGCAGAAAAACACCAGACCCAAACACATCATAGTTGCTAACGCCCATGGAGGATTCAGAATGAAAGTTTGTGGTCCTGCTTTTCTGACCCCACAGAGAGGAATGCCAGAGTGAGGGGACCTGCTGCCACCATTCTACACAGGAGATGCCATTCTGCACTGCAGGACACTGGGCTGCTTCCAGATACTTGGGATTCACATAGCCACTGAGACCCTGCTGCAACAGCCATGATAATTACAACTTGCTACAGTCTGAATCCTGTTTACTTTGGAGCCAGATTAGAAACACAGAACTCAGATTGCCAATGAGGTATTCAGTCTGCTGTTGAAATGTTAAGAGAGTCTGAGAATTGAGATCTCAATTTTCCCCTCAGGAAAAAAAGGACTGAAAGCCCTCTTCAGATAAGAGGAGGGCAGCCTAAGGGTTTTTTTCTGATGCTCAAAGACTGGGACAGATGCCTGAAAGCAGCTTTACATTTGGACTCTTACCCATTACAAAAATTTTCTTGTCTTCTGGTTAAAATGGATTTAAGAGAATTGTGATTTGTTAAGTTGAATTATGGTATTGACCTGTTAAATCTTGTTATGGTATTGACCTGTTAATGCTTTAGTTCATTTTAAGATATTAATAGTTAGAAAATGATCAGAACTTGTTTAAGAAAAGTTTGACACTAGTAATCTTCACTATAATATGTTAATGATTAGAAAATGTTTAGGAGGGCTGGAGAGATGGCTCAGTGGTTAAGAGCACTGGCTGCTCTTCCAAAGGACCCGGGTTCAATTCCCAGCACCCACATGGCAGCTCACAATTGTCTGAAGATCCAGTTGCAGGGGATCTGACACCTTCACACCAATGCACATAAAATAAAAAGTTAAATAAACCATAAAAACAAAAAAAAATGTTTAGGAGTTGTCTAAGAAAAGTTTGACACTAGAAATGAATTCTTGAAGTTTATATGTTTGATAAGACAAATTTAAAATTTGATACAGCTGAATACTCTAGACCAATTCACAAGTGGGCATTCCTAACCCTGGTGAGCCTCCATTCCTTTAGTAAGAAGATATATTAGCCATTGAATTATGCATAGTACAAAGTGTTATCTGCTTGTTTACCATTAGCTAATTGCTAATGAACTCTCTTGACAGAAACCTGGCCTGAAGAAGCAGAGTCCAGTACTTTCTCCCTTAACCCTTTGTTTACAGAGGTTGGCAGTCAAGGACAGGATTTGATTCCCCCCCCCACCAAAGACTTGGATTTGCATAAATTAAGGTGCCTGTTCTGAAGATGGGCAAGACTGGGAAATGGAGAAGTGTTCATCGCAAGGCAGGCACGATCATCTGTCCTGTTGCAGAAGCACAGGCTTTATTAAAATTAATAAAAAGGGAGGAATTGTAGAGGCCCAAAGAGGCCAAAGGTCAGACAGTTTGGGACTTGTTTTTAGTTCATTCAAGGTTATTGTGCTTCTAACTCAAACAAAGATCCTGTCTAGTTGTAAATCAGAGTTCTGTTCTCTCAAGGCTACTGTAAACAGGTATGGCTAGTTGCCAGACCTTGTGCTCATGAAATAGAGAAGTAGTTGATTGGTTCCTACCTAAAACAAAAGTCTAAGGACCCAACTAAGTTCTAGTTCCCTTTATGGAAATAACTTGGAATTACATCCAGGGAGTGGCTTGCCTATAGAGTGTTTGGTCTAGGAGGTGAGTCTAGGGAATGAGTGATGAATGGAACTGTAGTAAGAGGCACACAGGCTGAGTCCTTCCGCCTGGCTCCTGGCCACCGAAATAATTACACAGAAACTGTATTCATTTAAACTCTACCTGGCCCATTAGTTCTAGCCTCTTCTTGGCCAACTCTTACATCTCGATTCAGCCTTACATCTCGATACAGCCCATAGCTGTATTCACCATGAGGATGTGGCTTACCAGCATGAGTCTAACCAGTGTCCATCTTGGGCCGGAGAAGTGTGGCGTCTGCCACACTTCCCTTCCTCCCAGAATTCCATCCTGTCTACTCCACCTACCTGATTTCTGCCCTATCAAAAGGCCAAGGCAGTTTTCTTTATTCAACCAATGAAAGCAACACAAATGAAGAAGGACCTCCTACACCATGGACCCCATGACTTTCAATTTGTATGTTAATGCAGTCTTTTTGTTCTACTCCTACCTTTTGAAATCAGGGGTATGTTAGCCAGTTGTAAAATAAAACATGGTGAATTTTCAGTACTCACTGAAATTCCCTCCCGATACTATCCTATGTGTTTCTGTGTCTTATTATTTTTGTTCACGTCTTTGTATTCTTTACTATATTTCTAAATTCCCACACCTCCACTCTGGAAGAAAGGTAATTCTGTTGAGACTGGCCCCCAAAGAGTCTGTAGACCAGGCTTGCCTTGAACTCACAAAGATCTGCCTGCGTCTGCCTCCCAAGTGCTGGGATTAATGGGATATGCCACCACTGCCCGGCTACTATTATTATTATTATTAAAAACAAAATCCAGCCAGGTGGTGGTGGCATGTGACTTTAATCCCAGTACTTTGGAGGCAGGGGCAGGTGGATCTTTGAGATCTTTGAGTTTGAGGCCAGTCTGGTCTGCAAAGAGAGTTCCAGGACAGAAAAAAACTTATCTTGAAGAACTGAAAAGAAAAAAAAATATTTGCCTTTGAAGTGATTTTTTTTTGTTATTAAACCCCTCCCACACACACCAGGTGCCTGATTAATTATAATTTCTTATTTTCAGTAACCAATAAGTTTGGTCAATTTTAGAATACCTTAAAAATAGCCCAGGTCTAAATTCTTTTTTATCTAGGAAGCTCAGTTTACTTTCCAGATATCATTTCACCTATACTTTAACTGATGTCAGGTGACTTGGCCACTATCTTGGCTGAGAGGCAGGTCAGGTGACCAAGTTCCATCATCTTTACTGAGGTGTTCTCTTCCTTGTTCCCCAGTGTTAACTCTGTTACATGGGTGACCTTACCACCATCTTAACTGAGGTCATGTGACTTCATCACCATCTTAAGTGAGAGCCAGGTCAGGTGACCAAGTCCCGCCATCTTTACTGAGGTATACCCTGCCTGGTCCTCTGGTTTACTTATGTTTTTGTCTCTAAATTCCTACTGTTGACTCTGTTGCATGTGTGTTTTGTGCAGTGGCATGCCTTTGGTAGGGCCCACCAAGGGCATCCACTTCACCCAATTCCTGTTCATTCTGTGTGTGTGTGTTCATACATGTCACTTAAATGCACCTGTGTTTACTGTTAAATGTTATAATTGTATGTTCATTGTATCTCATCCCAGACTTCAAAGCAGTAAGTTTCATGTTTTAAATTAGTATGTACTTTCAAGTCTCTTACCACATTATGGTATATTTAATCTAACCCTGATTTAAAATAAATTAAGATCTTCTCTACTATTGTCAATTCTGCCATTAGCCTTCTATTGCAAGCAGTCTTTTCTTCTTTCTGTCTTTTTATGAGTGTAAATCTTACCTGTTAAGTTGAGAGCCAGTATAGTCAAGCTAGGACTCAGCTCTCTAGGCAGATTCTATACTGTAGCTATACCTGATAAACAGCTCTCAACTGCTCAGAGATCTGGGGAATATGGCATTTAAATATTTAATTGTTAAAAGAGACTTTTCAAAACAAAAAGAGACTGGTTGGCTCCTAGCAGCACTCTACTTCCTCCAAAGAAGACAGAAGACAAATGGGCACACAACAACGTCCATCTACAATTCACTTCAACTGTCAAGCTCTGACCACTGAGAAAAACTGCTTTTCATCTAAACTAAAGATCACCAGACAGAGGACAGAATCACTGGAATTGACAGCCTAGCTGCTCAGGTCAAGGTACACTTGTCTTCCTACAGATTTCTTAGCCCACAGGATCTTCTGGAGCCTGGCAGTGTTGTGTTTTTTTTAAAAGAAGGGGTGACCCAGCAGCTTGCTGCAGGTTCCCAGACCACGCGGTCTCTGTGGCGGGCGGGCGGCCACGCGGCTAGTCTCCGGGTCCCCATATGGGCTGTGCGGCGGTACGGACGGACCAAAGAGAGCTGGGTAGGCGCACTATGCAGAGTTAAACATTTATTAGATGGGTGATGGAAAGAGAGACAGAGAGAGACAGGGAGATAGAGGGAAGGGGGGAGAGGGGAGAG
>PVIU01034702.1:0-11070 GCA_004026605.1 Ondatra zibethicus | reverse complement strand
GCATCCTACTGAATGGGAGAAGATCTTCACTAACCCCACATCGGACAAAGGTCTGATCTCCAAAATATACAAAGAACTGAAGAAACTAGACATTAAAATTCTAAATTACCCAATTAAAAAATGGGGTAAGGATCTGAACCGAGAATTCTCAACAGAAGAAATTCGAATGGCCAAAAGATACCTAAGGTCATGCTCAACTCCCTTAGCGATCAGGGAAATGCAAATCAAAACAACTTTGAGATACCATCTTACACCTGTCAGAATGGCTAAAATCAAAAGCACCAATGATAGCCTATGCTGGAGAGGATGTGGTGTAACGGGAACACTCATCCATTGCTGGTGGGATGGACAACTTGTGCAACCACTTTGGAAATCAGTGTGGAGGTTTCTCAGGAAATTGGGAATCAACCTACCTCAGGATCCAGCAATACCACTCTCGGGAATATACCTAAGAGATGCCCAATCATACTACAAAAGTATTTGTGCAACTATGTTCATAGCAGCATTATTTGTAATAGCCAGAACCTGGAAACAACCGCGGTGCCCCTCAATGGAAGAATGGATCAAGAAAGTGTGGAATATATACACATTAGAGTACTACGCAGCAGTAAAAAACACCAAGACCAGCTGGAATGGGACTGAACGAGCATGTGATCGAAACAGACTCTCTGAATATGACTGACAATGGGGACTGACTGAGAAGCCAATGATAATGGTACTGGGATTTGATTCTACTGCATTTACTGCCTTTTTGGGATCCTAGTCAGTTTGGATTCACACCTTCCTAGGCCTGGATGGAAGCGAGAGGGCCTTGGGCTTCCCACAGGGCAGGGTAACCTGCCCTCTCTTAGGACTGGAGGGGAAAAGGGGAGGGGGAGTGGGGAAGTGGGAGGGAAATGGGAGGAGCGGAGGAGGTGGAAATTTTGAATGGTACTATTTATAATGCAATAATAAATAATTAAATGTGAAAAAAAGAATTAAAATAAAAAGCCCAACCAATAAAAAAAATTTATGGGGTATTTAGAAGTTAATGTTTAGCAAACAAGAAAGGATGGAAATGAGAAGATAATGACAAGGTATGCCTCAGGCTCCCAGGAGATACTTTCCAAATATAGGAGACAAGAGGTGAGGTGCTTGACTTAGTCTATATGATTCAAACTGTTTCTCCTAAGTTAAATCATATTTTTCCCTTAGCTGACGTTATCTGCCAAGATGCAAGAGAAATATTATATCTTATGTGTTCTCTCTTAAGTATATTTTATTGTTAGCTACAGAGACAGCACATATTATACATACTGATAGGAATGAAAAACAATACAATGGAGGAAGAACTAGCTGTAAATTCTACAGATTGAAGTCTCATGGTTATCAAAAGGACCAAACCCTAATATGAATTAGTTTCACTTAACAGAGCCAAAACTGACAGATTATCATTGTAACATCTTTGGGAGAGCAGAGCATCTTACACATCACATAAGGCACCTCATAGTTGATGACCTCATAGTTGATGGCCTCACAGTTGATGACCTCATAGTTGATGGCCCATTGAATCATTATATATTTACTCTTATTTAATAGCAGTTACCCTGAAAAACTTTGGATCAAAACAACCAGGAACTAAGCAATGTGGTTCCTGCTCATAAGCACGGTTTTCAAGAGGGGGTGGAGAGATAAGAGGATCAACAATTTAAGGCCAGCTTGGGCCACCTATATCAGAAGGAGAAAACTATGAAAACAGGGGACCAAGCATGACAGAAGAGTAAGAATTGGAGACTGAAAAGCAAGATTTCCCTATGAAAGAAGGCAGTTTACAGAGACTGAGTGGAAGTTCTCCTTCACTCAAGCCTTGTATAGGAGAGAGTAAAAGTCCCAGAAACACCCATTGCAGGCAGATGCTATACAAATATACAATAGACAGCATACACCTTTAAGGCCTGATGCTGTCTGTGCTCTCCCCTAGTCGTCTCTCACTCTCAGAAGTGCTTTTCCATTCTTAACAAACTCTCTAGAACCTAGAACTTGGTGCCCTCTGAACTCAGCTCTGCAGCCAGGACTAAGCATGTCTATCTCTTTTTCAGATACTGACCAAATCCTAAGCACTCTTTTTTTTTTTTGAGATTCAGGGTTTCCTCACTGTGTTTCTGATTTCTATGCCAAATTTTAAAGCCATGACTTTCTCTCCTTCTCCCTCCTCCTAGAAGATGCCTAAATTTACAGCATGTGTGCCTTTTTTGTTTGTTTATTTTTGTTTGTTTCTCAAACTCTAATAAAATTGTTGAGCTTCCTTCCTTGCAAGTATGTTTATGAGCTCTTTTATTAGGAAAACTAGAACTCAAGAAAACCCTGATTTCCTTGATAACAGGGAGTGAGGAGGGAGACAGGAAAGAAAGGAAAGAGAGAAAATGTGGAAAAAGAAAAATATTAAATATATTTAAGAAAACATTTATGTTGTTGATGACATATTTGCAGACTCACATCACACAATACCAATTGGTGGTATCAGCACTGAATCTGGTTCAGGCTATTGGTGTCCTAGACACTCAACCTCCAATGCCCCTGTTCATTTAAGCAAAGCAAGATAGAAACTCTCCGATTTACCTATTCTCCTCCCCCATCTTTGCTCAATCAGACTGCAAGAGCCTGTCCTTTCTATACAGTAAGCCTGGACTCCATCTCAATTACTTACAAAACTAGAAGTACCGTGCTGCAGACTCTGTGGTACCTCTCACCGTGCTGCAGACTCTGTGGTACCTATCACTGTGCTGCAGACTCTGTGGTACCTATGTTGGATAAGAACCAAGACTTTCCACATCAAGGTGGAGAAAGCACATATTCTGTCCAACCTTTGAATCTGTGATCCACAGGTTGGCAAGGGTAGTTTTACGGGCTCTCACCTCTGGACACCATGCATATGTGAGTCTATAGCACACATATGTATTTTATGTGTAACTATAAATTACTTTTGAGTTTTCTGTTGCTTGTCACAAAAGCTATGGCGATATCATTGATTTCCAACTTTAAGATTATTTATTGCCTAAGCTCCAGATTCAGTGGTTTGTACAGAATGCACTAATTTTCAGCCTTAAAAATAAAAATATGAAAATGAGATACAGATGGTAGGAGGAAGGAAGTGCATATAGCTAATATTGACTCAATTAAATGTAATTGAGGTATATATAATATGAAATCCTCAATGGGGTATTAGAAAACTAAGGAAGAGAGAAATATTACATTTGGCAACAACAGGTAATAGAGTTGGTGAGTGGTCAAGGAGCTAAATCTTTACCATACCCAGAACTAATGACCATTTTCTTTTTTCAGAGTAGTCTGACTTATTTTAAATGACCTAAATAATTCTTCTGCCTTTAATATACCTAAGATCACCTAAGCATCTTACTGAAACCAAGGTTCAGTTCACCAAGGGAGTCTAAGCAAGGCTAAGATTTCATTCCTAACCTGCTGATCCTGAGACTCCCATTCTCATCTCCAACATCAGGACACATCCAAACTTCAAGAGCATTATGGAGAAATGAGAAGTTTCTAAATATAAAGAAAATCTGCAGGCAGGCACATATTGGTGGAGCTCTGTTAGAAACCTGCTTATTTGTTCTTTCCAGTATGCTAATACTTTTGAAAAATGCATGTATGAGAAAGAAAGCATACAGCATAAAACTCTGCTCTTGACCCCAAAGAATGGATAAGACATTATGTCAATTATAAGAATTCTCCCTGTATAACCAAGGAGCTTATTTTTCTCAAAACCTAGGTTCAGTTGAAGCTTGCCCTTCCTGGAGGAGATTTGGAAAAGCAGAGCCAATGGTACTAAACATTGTAGTAAGGAGGAACGGGCTGCGTCCCGGCACCTGGTGCCCAGCTCCCAGCCGCCCGGCTAGCTTAACCCCAAAATAACCACACAAGAATTGTATTAATTAAATTACTGCCTGGCCCATTATATCTAGCCTCTTCTTGGCCAACTCTCACTCTTGATCTAACCCATTTCTATTAATCTGTGTTCAGCATGAGGTCATGGCTTACCGGGAAAGCTTCTAACCAGAGTCAGTCTCACGCAGGAGAACCATGGTGTCTGCCACACTGCCCTTCTTCCTCCCAGGATTCTGTTCTGTCTACTCCACCTACTTGATTTCTGCCCTATCAAAAGGCCAAGGAAGTTTTCTTTATTCACTAATGAAAGCAACACAAATACAGAAGAACCTCCTACATCAAACAGAACATCTCTGTTCTTGTCAGTCAAGAAGAAATCTTAAATCTGAATATCTATAACATTGTATAATAGATGATGTAAAATAACAATGTGAAATAAAAATAATTCTAAATTAACCACAACTTGTTTTAAAAGTCCATTTCTACAAAGTGACATACAATTTCTATAGATTCCTTAAAAAAGGAAGAGAAGACAGCAACTTTCCTAATTAAATGGTTATTTACTTTAAAAAGTGAGTTACCCGTGGGTTCTTTAAATAACAAACATCTTTAGCTCATTTAAGATCCATGCCAACTTAAAATTCACCAGTATTCCCAGGGAAATGTAGGTAATTACAGGCATATCCTCAAAGCCAGCTCAGCAAAACAGCGTGGTGTGGAGCTGACCATCATCTCAGAGGAATGTCATAGGTTCCAAACTGACTGGTTATTTTGTCTTTCCTCTGTGTCTAAATGTCCCTAAACTTGATAGAGTTGACACTGACATTTAATATAGCAGTTTCTCAACAGCCATATATTCGAAAAGATGAAGGAAATTATAATTGCCCATTCAACATGAGGAATTATTCTTGTACAAATGAACTAATCATATGAGTTCAAATAAATGTCAAACACGTAAAGAGCTTTCACTTCATATACAGACAAATTACAGAAAAACACTGGCTTTGTATAGGTTATAGATTTAGAATGGCTATAAGTTTTTTCGTTATTTTCTATAACTCTCTGAGTTCAACTTGCTAGGGAAAAAACAGAATTTCTTCATATTAGATGAAAATTATATTAAATTTGTCTTTAGAAATATCCATCAATACTGGGTAAGAACACAATCATCAGTAGTAAGAGAAGTTGTTAATCATTTTAAGTAGAGCCTATAGATTAATTTTAGCAAAATTGGTCCCTTGGAAACTGTTTCACCTTCGTGTTTTGATAGGAAATACCTATAAAACTACATCAATCAATTTTAAGTATTGCTTCTCTCTAGACTTCATTGTATTGGCCATGTAACAGCCTAAACACTGAGACATTTTAGCTATTGCTATTGAAGTTTGTATCTACAATGTCAAGCTTCACATCTTCTGAATAATGTCAGGGCACTTACTTTCTGCTTCTTGAACCTACTACTGTTTTATAATATAAATGTACTGTAGAGTCCAATACTGAGATATGAAAGACCAGAAACATGTTTTTTTCCAGTAATGTATTGGTACAAAAATACAGACTTTCCAGGAAATAAAAATTAGTGATAGCTAGTATTGATTGTCAGCTTGACAATATTTAGAATCATCTAGCAAAATACATTCTCAACATACCCGTGAGGGAGCTTCTAGATTGGCTTAATTGTTGTAGGAAGGCTCACTCTAATTGTGGGTTGTAACCCTCCATAGGAAGAGCCCTTGGACTAAATAAAGAGGAAACAGCAAGACAAGAACCAGTAACCGTCTCTCGCTGCTCCCCGACTATGAACGCAATGAGACCAACTGCCTCATGCTCCGGACGCCTTCCTTCTCTGCCACTATGATCGATCTACTCAAACTGTGCACAAAAGTAAATCTCTAAAGCTGCTTTTGCCAAGACTGTGTTTTATCAGGTTTTTTTGTTTGTATGTCTTTTTTTGTTTTTTTTCAACAATAATCAAAGTAACCAACATAGTGTCCTTTTGAAAAAACAAGGACAAAAAATTTCCTTAAGTCCAAATGTTCTCCCTTGGGGAAGTAGCCATTGTCTGTTACCAGCCTCCCAAATTCTCCAGGCACAATACAATATTTGGATTTCTGAAAGAATGCCACTGTTATGATTCATTATTACTTCTCTTAATCAATTGTTTTCTGATGTGAAACTTATAAAATATGTGTTAATGACTATATCTACAATAAAAATAATGTTAATGACATTCATCATTTGAACATGCAGCTTCGCAGATTCAGTAACTAAGGAATCCAGACCCAATATCAAAGCAGAGACAGTGAAGTCAGTAGATTTATTCTTCTAACTATAGATAATTTAGTTATTAGAATATATACAGGACTAGACTCCTTTCCTAGTCATGCAGAGGGCTATTTTCTAGGATGGTGATCTGTTCCCTGCGAGCTCTGTGGAGACTGATACTTGGTAGACAGAAGAGGTGAGACAATAGTGGCCCTGGGACCCTGGACCCCCAATTCCCTAAATCCCCCACATGGGAGAAAAGCCAGGGGCCCCCCTCCCCAGGTACCTTCCACAGTCCTAGCAGCCAGCAGGGAGCTGGGCTGCTAAATAGCCATTTACCCCACCACCAACGCATCTTTCCCTGCAAGCTCCATGGAGACCAATACTTGGTGGACATAAGAGACATAAGAATTGAAGGAAGAGATGGGAAGGCGCCAATGCAAGAACTCCTCCAGCATCCTAAAAAGCAACATGGTACCACCAGAACCCAGCAGACACATAACAGGAAGACTTGATCATCCTAACCCAGAAAATATAGAAGAAAATGACTTTAAACGTTACTTAATGAAAATGATAGAGTCCTTTAAAGAGGAAGTGAAAAACTCCCTTAAAGAAATGAAGGAGAAGACTAACAAAAAGCTGGAAGAAATTAATAAATCCCTCTAAGAAACCCAAGAAAAACAAGAAAAAGCAAACAAACAGGTGAAGGAAACATTTCAAGACTTGAAGATTGAAATAGAGGCAATAAAGAAAACACAGACTGAGGGAACTCTGGAATTGGAAAATCTGGGTAAACAAACAGGAACTACAGAGACAAGAATAACTAACAGAATACAAGAGATAGAAGAAAGAATCTCAGGCACTGAAGATTCTATAGAGGAAATAGACTCTTTGGTCAAAGAAAACACTAAATCCAACAAATTTTTAATACAAAACGTTCAAGAAATCTGGGACACCATGAAAAGACCAAACCTGAGAATAATAGGGGTAGAAGGAGAAGAATTCCAGCTCAAAGGCACAGAAAATATATTCAACAAAATTATAGAAGAAAACTTTCCCAACCTAAATAAGGATAAACCTATGAAGGTACAAGAAGCTTACAGAACACCAAATAGGCTGGATCAAAAAAAAAAATCCCTGCGCCATATAATAATCAGAACATAAAACATACAGAACAAAGAAAGAATATTAAAAGCTGCAAAAGAAAAAGGTCAAGTAACATATAAAGGAAAACCTATCAGAATTACACCCGACTTCTCAATGGAAACCATGAAAGCCAAAAAGTCCTGGATAGATGTGCTGCAGACACTAAGAGACCATGGATGCAAGCCCAGACTACTGTACCCAGACAAGCTTTCATTCACCATTGATGGAGAAAACAAGATATTCAATGACAAAAACAGATTTAAACAATACGTATCCACAAACCCAGCCTTACAGAAAGTACTAGAAGGAAAGCCACAACCCAAGGAAGCTAACTATACCCATAATAACAGAGGCATCTGATAACCCTAAACCAGCATAACCCAAAGAAGGGAAACACACAAACACTACTACCGAAAGATAATCAGAGCTAACAACCACTGGTATTTAATATCGCTTAATATCAATGGTCTCAATTCACCTATAAAAAGACACAGGCTAAGAGAATGGATAAATAAACAGGATCCAACATTCTGCTGTTTACAAGAAAGACACCTCAACCTCAAAGACAGACACTACCTCAGAGTAAAGGGTTGGGAAAAGGCTTTCCAATCAAATGGACCTAAGAAACAAGTAGGTGTGGCTATCCTAATATCTAACAAAATTGATTTCAAATTAAAATCAATAAGAAGAGATGGAGAAGGACATTATATACTCATAACAGGAACAATTCACCAAGATGAAGTCTCAATCCTGAATATCTATGTCCATAATTCAAGAGCACCCACATATGTAAAAGAAACATTACTGAAACTTGAATCGCACATCAAACCCCACACACTAATAGTAGGAGATTTCAACACTCCTCTCTCGACAATGGACAGGTCAAACAGACAGAAGCTTAACCGAGAAATAAGAGAACTAACAGATGTAATGAATCAAATGGACTTAACAGACATCTATAGAACATTCTACCCAAACAAAAAAGAATTACCTTCTTCTCAGCACCTCATGGAACCTTCTCTAATATTGATCACATTCTCGGTTACAAAGCAAACAACCACAGATACCAAAAAATTGGAGTAATCCACTGTGTCTTATCAGATCACCATGGAGTAAAGTTAGAATTCATCAACAATACTACTCCCAGAAAGCCTACAAACTCATGGAAACTGAACAGTCAACTACTGAACCACTCCTGGGTGAAGGAAGAAATAAAGAGAGAAATTAAAACCTTCCTTGAATTCAATGAAAATGATGGCACAACATATCCAAACCTATGGGACACTAGGAAGGCAGTGCTAAGAGGAAAGTTCATAGCACTAAGTGACCACATAAGGAAAATGGAGAAAACTCATATCAATGACCTAACAGCATGCCTGAAAGCTCTAGAAAAAAAAAAGAAGCAGACTCACCTAAAAGGAGAAGAAGACAGGAAATAATCAAGTTGAGGGCTGAAATCAACAAAATAGAAAAACCAAAAACCATACAAAGAATCAATGAATCAAAGAACTGGTTCTTTGAGAAAATCAACAAGATTGACAAACCCTTATCCAAACTAATCAAAAGGCAGAGAGAGAACATCCAAATTAACAAAATCAGAAATGAAAAGGGGGACATACCAATTGACACAGAGGAAATTCAGATTATCATTAGGTCCTACTACAAAAATCTGTACTCCACAAAACTGGAAAATGTAAAAGAAATGGACAATATTTTTAGATAGATACCACCTACCAAAATTAAATCAAGACCAGGTGAACAATTTAAATAGACCTATAAGCAGCGAGGAGATAGAAGCTGCCATCAAAAACTTGCCAACCAAAAAAAGCCCAGGGCCAGATGGTTTTAGTGCTGAATTCTACCAGAACTTTCATGAAGAGCTAATACCTATGCTCCTCAAAGTGTTCCACATAATAGAAATAGTAGGCTCACTGCGAAACTCTTTTCATGAAGCTACAGTTACCCTCAAACCAAAACTGCACAAAGACTCAACTAAGAAAAAGAATTACAGACCAGTCTCACTCATGAACATGGATGCAAAAATTCTCAATAAAATTCTGGCAAACTGAATCCAAGAACACATCAAAAAAATCATCCATCATGACCACGTAGGCTTCATCCCAGAGAGGAAGGGCTGATTCAACATATGTAAATCAATCAATGTAATCCATCATATAAATAAACTGAAAGAAAAAAACCATATGATCATTTCATTGGATGCAGAAAAAGCATTTGACAAAATTCAACACCCCTTCATGATAAAGGTCTTGGAGAGAGTAGGGATACAAGGATCATATCTAAAGATAATAAAAAGCAATATACAGCAAGCCAACAGCTAACATTAAATTAAATGGAGAGAAACTCAAAGCGATTCCACTAAAATCAGGAACAAGACAAGGCTGTCCACTTTCTCCATATCTCTTCAACATAGTTCTTGAAGTTCTAGCAACAGCAATAAGACAACATAAGGAGATCAAGGGGATTCAAATTGGAAAGGAAGAAGTTAAACTTTTGTTATTTGCAGATGACATGACAGTGTATATAAGTGACCCTAAAAACTCTACCAGAGAACTCCTACAGCTGATAAATACCTTCAGTGAAGTAGCAGGATACAAGATCAACTCAAAAAAATCAGTAGCCCTCCTATACACAAAGGATAAAGAAGCTGAGAGGGAAATCAGAGAAACATCACCTTTCACAATAGCCACAAATCACATAAAATATCTTGGGGTAACATTAACAAAGGATGTGAAAGACCTGTTTGACAAGAACAGGTCTTTGAAGAAAGAAATTGAGGAAGATACCAGAAAATTGAAAGATCTCCCATGCTCCTGGATAGGAAGGATCAACTTAGTAAAAATGGCAATCTTACCGAAGGCAATCTATAGATTCAATGCAATCCCCATCAAAATCCCAACACAATTCTTCACAGAACTTGAAAGAATGATACTCAACTTCATATGGAAAATCAAGAAACCCAGGATAGCCAAAACAATCATGTACAACAAAAGAACTGCTGGAGGCATTACCGTCAAGCTCTTTTACAGAGCTACAGTAATGAAAACAGCTTGGTATTGGCATAAACACAGACATTGATCAAATTGAAGACCTGGATATTAATTCACACACCTATGAACACCTGACTTTTGACAAAGAAGCAAAAAAGATACATTGGAAAAAAGAAAGCATCTTTAACAAATGGTGCTGGAATAACTGGATATCAACTTGTAGAAGAATGAAAATGGATCCATATCTGTTGCCATGCACAAAACTCAAGTCCAAATGGATTAAAGACCTCAATATAAAACCAACCACCCTGAACCTGATAGAGGAGAAAGTGGGAAGCAACCTCCAATGCATGGGCACAGGAGACCACTTCCTAAATATAACCCCAGTAGCACAGACAATAAGAGCATCAATAAATAAATGGGTCCTCCTGAAACTGAGAAGCTTCTGTAAAGCAAAGGACACAGTCAATAAGACAAAAAGGCAGCCTAGTGAATGGGAAAAAAATCTTTACCAACCCCACATCAGACAAAGGACTGATATCCAAAATATATAAAGAACTCAAGAAATTAGACATTAAAATTCTAAATAACCCAGTTAAATGTCGTGTGCGGAACTGAACAGAGAATTCTCAACAGAAGAATTTCAAATGGCCAAAAGATACTTAAGGACATGTTCTTCTTAGCTATCAGGGAAATGCAAATCAAAACAACTTTGAGATACCATCTTACACCTGTCAGAATGGCTAAGGTCAAAAACACTAATGATAGC
>PVIU01034701.1:0-11062 GCA_004026605.1 Ondatra zibethicus | reverse complement strand
GCTTTCAAGGTACTTAGAGGTGGGCAAAACTCAGGGCAGCCATATTCTTAGGGGCCTTTTTCCCTTGGTGGCGTTTTATTTCTTTTTTCAGACAGGAAGGGCGGGAGACAAATGCTCACTAGCTCCTTCATGGAGCTCTACTGCCATCATGAGGATGGAGTTTTACAACTCACAGCGCCACTGAGCTTCCTTCCCATGATTCTTTGCCATGGCGGATAATGGCGATTGTAGAAAGCTAGAACGTGGGTGCCCACTTGGGTTTCTGTGACTTCTATTCAGGCCAACAGGAACATGGACTGCAGAGTTTTCTCACCTATTTCTCAGAACCTGGAGAATGGGACGCCTTTCAGCCCTAGGACACCAGCAAGTAGTTTTCCTATTGCAAGCTGAGCAGTGCAAATTTCGCCCCCCCCCCACTTCCTGTTCCTGGACCCCGAACAGCTGTGCACTTGAAACTAGTTTCTCAGTCAATAGAGGGCTTTCTTATCAGCATCTGGAGAGTGTAGCACCCAGAGAGGACCAACAGCTGCCTGCACATAGCGACCTTGCTTTCTTGCCTTCACCTCAGGCCCTAACTGAAACATGGACTATAGAACTTCCTCATCAGAACCTAGGTAATGAGGTGCCCAGAGTGCACTGACAGATGCCTGAACACAGAGACACCAGAAGTTGGGGGTGGTGTTTACAGCCAACTTGACCCATGGGCTTCTAGTTGTGCGACCTTAAGTTTCCCTCAGGTTCTAACAGTGTTTTCCCATTAGAATCTAGAGTGAGATTTTGTACCTTAGGACATCAGCTAATGAACTGATATCATAAGCTAAGCATTGTGAAGCTCCACCCCTTTGCTTCCTGTTCTGGGACCCTCAGTTAACCCCTAGGGTCTCCACTGAGATATTCAATAGCCCATAACTTCAGACTGCCTGTTAAAAAAAAGGGTTGGGCGAGGCCTAGCTTGGCCATTTACAAGTCCCCCAGACCCTGACCTCCTTCAAAATGTCTAGAAGCAGCAATAAGTAAGCGGTCTGTCCCTGAGTATGTATGAAATATTTTGTTTTAGGAAAAGTAAAAGGCTAGGCATGCAAACATGGAAATCTAATAAACCTCCAGACCACAGCCTTTCTCAAAACTTTTAAGCTAGCATGGAGGAAGAGATCTGTGTTCAGGTATGGATGAAATACTATCCGCAGGATGGCACTGTTGCTCCAGAGAAGACAAGGTACTCCTGACGGCTGCTCCCTGCCCCACCCTTCGGATCAGAAAAAAAAAGCTCTCATCCATGTGGGGAGCCCAGGATAGGTGGCAAGCTTAGCTTCTTCCTTCAGAGTGAGCAAAAGTGAGGCACCCCTGCACTTTCCCTCCAGTCTCACTCACTGTCAATCCAGTGGATCTCATCCTGAGATGGGCCAAAATACCAAAATCCAAATACAGCAAGAAGGAAAGAGAGTTCCACCCACCATCCTCAAATATCTTCTCCTTGGAAGAAGTTATCATCCAGTCCGTGACCACATCCTACATTTATGCCCATCTTCACCCAGCAACTATTAACTTCTGCTGCCTTTTCATGCTATCTGATTGTCTTTCAAAAGAATACAAATGCTCTCTGAGATCTCAGTGTCTGGATTAGAGCAAATCTAGGCACCAGGAAACCTGCTTCTCAGCCATATTCACTTGTTCCTTGCTTGGGCATTATACATGCCATTCTGATGGATGTTATAGGCCTTCATTATGCAATGGAGATTGACTGCCATCCTATCAGGAAAATTTAAGTAGTTCTCAATTCTGAGTAATCATAATCATATTTGCAGTGACAAATATATTGTGCCTGTAATGACCTGTCCTGTCCCTTTAAGAGATGAGCCCACCCACTCCCTCCCCCCTGTCCACTGCAGAGACAGGCAGATCTTCCTTCTGCTTCCAGTCTGAGCCCCTTCCTTTCTGTCTCTCAGCTTCTGCCTTGCTCCATTCTCCCCACTTCTCCCCTCTCTTGTTTTCTTTCTGTGTCTCTCTCTCCTCTTCCCCCTTCTCCCCTTTCCCTTCCCTCCCATAACCCACAAAATAAATATCCAACCTCACCCTGCATGGTGTGCCTATCAGTCTCAGTCTCTCACCCGCCACATGGCCCGCTGCCCACTTCTGCCACTCAGGGATCTGCAGCATTTTAATTAAACCATTACAGTAGTGCCTATAAATACCAATCAGATAACAGTCTCTTATTTACTGTTCTATTGTTATGAAGAGCCACAAGGAAGCATTTAACTGGAGGCTTACTTATGATTTTGAAGGGTAAATCTATGACCATCATGGCAGGAAGCATAGCAGCAAGAGTGTTGCTGCAACAATAGCTGAGAGCAACTACTCTAGCAATTTCTTTCACTGAATGGCCTCACGATTACATCCCCCACTCCACCATCCCAGGCAGGGTTTCTCTGTGTAGCTCTGGCTGTCCTGATTCCTGCTCTGGAGACCAGGCAGGCTTCAAATCTCACAGAGATATTCCTCAGATCAAAGGCCTGTGTCACCTCTGCTTGGCCTAAACTTTCATTATCTGTTGAAATGATCATTTTAAATATTTTGGGGGGCATGGATTCAGAAAATAAGTTCTTTTAAAGAGAACATACAAAGACTCGGGGATCATTTCAAAATAAGCAAACTCAAGGCATCTACTACTATCCATTTTGATGCGCCCAGGACCAATTAAAAGATTCTTATAGAAAACAGCACCAAAGTAGTCTAACAGCACAGGTAACCGCTCCGTTAATTAAAACACCTAGGGTGTATAAGCACACAGGTTCTAGGGTCTTAGAGGAATTCAGTATTGAACATCAGCTTCTCTGTGCCTCTGCAGAAGTTACTGTGAGAAGGCAGGAAGCGAGGCTGGCGCGAGCTCTGCTGAAACTATTTCCACGTGGTGGCAGTCTTGTTCTAGGTGCTCATTAAGCACCATTTTGAGACATTTTCTCCCACCCTTCTGGTTTGAAAAAAGCCACAAAGAAATATGGCTCCGGGGCTGGAGAGATGGCTCAGAGGTTAAGAGCACTGACTGCTCTTCCAGAGGTCCTGAGTTCAATTCCCAGCAACCACATGGTGGCTCACAGCCATCTATAATGAGATCTGGTGCCCCCTTCTGGCATGCAAGCATACATGGAAGGAATGTTGTATACATAATAAATAAATAAATCTTTAAAAAAAAAAAAAGAAAAGAAATATGGCTCCCTTGCATTTTATCCAATTGGAAGAGATAAGCTCACAGTGTTCTGCTTTTGGGCCAGTGTTCCGTGTGAAAGCAAACTGCTGAGGCCTCAAACTACCATATCCACTGTGAATATTGTCTTACACTAAATTGCCGCCTCCCTGTTACTTATCACCAAGCATGTCAAATAACATCAACCTCTGTGATCTAGCCTATTAGGCAGATCCTCTCTGAAATAAAGAGCTACCAACTGACTGCTCACCTTCTACCCTGTAGCGGGCCTCCATTTTTCCTACTCTAGTTGAATTGTTGGCAACTTTTTATCTAAAGACCGAAAAGAGGCAAACAGCTCACATCTTTGGTCCCTTTCACATGCTATGAATTTCAACTAGGAGACAGACCCCCTTCACATCATATGGAATGGAGTTCCTTTGCTAGAAAATATTGTTAGATAAATGATAACTTTTGAGAGGTTTGTTTAAGCTCCTTTACATGTATATGCAAGTACTTTTATATGTAGGTTCTCTGAAAACATCCTGTAGTGTAATGTATATGCTGTAATTTGAATGACACTGTTTTGCAGCAACATTTTGAAGTAAATTTCAACAATAAATACATTAATCTGTAAGTCTCATTAATATCTACTTGCCTTTTAAAAATTGTGTGTTGATTTTATGTGTTTGAACAATGTATAGATGTCAAAGGACACCTGCAGAAACTGTTCACTTCTACTGTTAGATTTCCAGGTATGGAATTTATATACTCAGGCTGGGAAGCAAGCACTATTAACACTCAACAGCCCCAGTATTTGTCTTTACATAAACATGCAAATAAATGACTCTGATTATCCTATAAAATGTTAAATCATACATTTATTAGACATTCTTAAGGATCTTAGATATTCTCTGACATAGTCTCGGGGGCAAGGACTGGTTACAATTCCATTTGCAATGTTCTGGGGATGGAATTGATGTCTTCCTCCATGCCAAGAAAACATTCTATCAACTGAGCTACAAACACAGCATCAATGGATGCTAACTTAGTTTAAGGTTTTGTGTGTTTCAGCAATTTCCCTCGGGAATATATGTGTACAACTTGAGTGCCATCGCTCCAGGAAGTCAGAAAAGGGGATCTTAGCCCCTGGAACTGGATTTACAGATGAGTATGAACCACCATGTGGGTGCTGGGACTAGAATCTCTGCAAAAGCAAAAAGTGCACTTGACCGCTGAGAGATCTCTTTAGGTTTAAAAATATTCCTCTACTTTCATCAAATGTTACCAACTTTTCTAATAGATTTGAGTATAATAATATCTTCAAGTGAAAATGAATGCCAGAACCAGGCAACAGGCCGTAGTAAAACTCTTACTCATGGATACTCAAGACACAAAGATGTTTGCATGTTTAGTGCTGCACAATGCATGACAGCTAAAATATGTAAAATGAAAATATATAGAACAAATCACAACGCGAAGCAAAGTGCCAGACTCAGGGAAATACCAAATGTTCTTCCTCACATGCAGAAACTAGACTGAAAGTTGCATGTGTGTGAGCACACACACTCATGTGTCTGCCTCTGTAAGTTTGCATTGTGTTTCGTGAACGCAATGTACGAGTTGGTTTTATAGGTTACTAGATGTGGGTTTTTTAAGGGCCTATTCTTCTCTACAACATTGTGGAATCTGATGGCCAAAGGCAATATGAAATAATAAAGTACTCAGAGCTGGGCAAAACTCAGGGCAGCCATCTTCTTTGGGGCTTTTGTCTCTGGATCACGTTTTTTCAGACAAGAAGGGCGGGAGTCAAGTGCTCACTAGCTCCTTCATGGACCTCTACTGCCATCATCCGGATGGAGTTTCAAAAATCACAGCGCCACTGAGCTTACTTCCCATGATTCTTAGCCATGGCGGAAGATGGCGATTGCAGACAACTGTGGGTGCCCGCTTGGGCCTCCGTGACTTCTCAGACCCCAACACAAACACAGACTGTTCGTTTTTCTCACCAGAATCTGGAGAAGGAAGCACTTTTCTGCCCTAAGACACGAGCTAGTAGATTCATATTGCAAGCTACACAGTGCAAAACCGCCCCTCCACGTCCTCTTCCTGGATTGGACTTCATGAGAGCTGTGCACTAGTGACTGGGCCCTAGGTCACTAGGGTCTACATTAAGACTCTAAAGATCCCATGATTCCAGTCTGCTTTCATGAAAATAGCAATAGAAAATGGAAAGAAGGCCAAGCACAGCCAATTGAGAATCACCCAACCCTCGACGTCAAAAAAGGCCAACATTGAGAAAGCAATGTATGCTAATGGATTAATAGACTAATAAATTTCCATATATACTCTACATAAACAATGTACATTTATTGACAAAAACAACAGGAAAAAATTAACCCACAAAGACTTCAACATTATTGAACTATTTTTTACAGACTCTTTATCAGGTTAGGTTTTGTTTCATTTTATGAAAAAGGGTCTTTAACCTGGTAGACTAAAGACCCCATATAGCCTAGCATGACCTTGCACTCCTGATCTTCCTTCCTCCACCTTACGGTTGGCTCTAATGTTTATGAAGCATATAGGAGCAAACACAAGACCTCAGGCATGTTACAAGTGTCCCAGGAACCTTTCACTGCACAATCCCAAACTTACACCCTCATTACTTGTTGAACCGATCATTGTAAACAGTTTGTACATGGATTCAGAAAACAAGAAAGATCTTTATATAATGAAAATTGCGAAAATGAAGGGGTCATATCAAAATTAGCATATCTCAAGGCATCTACTACTATTCATTTTGATGCACCCAGGACCAATAAAATGGTTCTTATATAAAACAGCACCAAAGTATTCTAACAGCAAATGTAACCACTCCATTAATTATAACACCTAGAGTGTATGAGCATACAGGCTCTAGGGTCTTAGAGGAATTCAGGAAAGTCCAGTATTGAACACCAGCTTCTCCGTGCCTCTACAGACCTTACTCTGAGGAGAAGGCAGGAAGCTAGAATGGCAATGTCTATGTTGAAACTCTTTCCTCACGGTGGCACTGTTGTTCTATGTGCTCATGAAAGCAACATTTTGAGCCGTTATCTCCCACCCTTCTTGTTTGAAAAAAAAGAAAAAAAAACCAACAAGAAATAGGGCCTCCTTGTATTTTGCCCAATTGAAAGGGACAAACAGACAGGGCTAGTGTTCTTTGTGAAATCAAATTGTGGTCTCAATCTACAACCTCCACTCTTAATATTTTCTTAATAAATTAAATTCTTCCCTCTGGGTTGTATGTGGGTCTGTTTCCTATCTATCACCAAGCACTTGAAACCACATTGAACTCTCTCCTCTAGCCAGGTAAGTGGATCCTGCCTGAAATGAACAGTGAAGTTTGGGCCTTAATGGAACAGATTCATATCTTGGGATAACTCAAGCCAAGCAAGTGAAAGATCTCTAAGATAAGAACTTCAAATCTTTGAAGAAAGAAATTGGAGAAGATATCAGAAGATGGAAAGATCTCCAATGTTCATTTAGTAAAAATGGCCATCTTACCAAAAGCAATCTACAGATTCAACACAATCCCCATCAAAAGTCCAACACAATTCTTTACAGACCTGAAAGGACAATACCCAACTTCATATGGAAAACCAAAAATCCAGGATAGCCAAAACAATCCTGAACAATAAAAGAACGGCCAGGGTATCACCATCTCTGATCTCAAGCTCTACTACAGAGCTATCAAACAGCATGGCATAAAAACAGACAGGTGGATCAATGGAATCAAATTGACGATCCAAACATACATCCACACACCTATGGAAACCCGATTTTTGACTAAGAAGTCAAAATAGTACAATGCAGAGAAGAAAGCATGTAGAAAAATACAAATAGATCCATATAACTCTGCACAAAACTGAAGACCAAGTAGATCAAAGAACAACAGACCTCAACATAAATCCAGTTACACTGAAGCTGAAAGAAAAGAAAGTGGGAAGTAACCTTGAACACATTGGGGCAGGAGACAACTTTCTGAAGTGAACACCAATAGCCAAAGCACCACAATCGACAACTGAAAAATAGGGCCTCATGAAACTGAAAAGTTTTAAGTTTCGGTAAGACAAAATGGCAGCCTACATAATCGGAAAAGATCTTCACCACCCCACATTAAACAGAGAGTTGGTCTCCAGAATATATAAAGAACTTAAGAACCTAGACATCAAAAAAAAAACGAATAACCCAATTTAAAAAGGGGGTACTGACAAAAACAGAACTTCAACAAGAATCTCAAATGGCCAAAATACACAAAGAAATGTTCATCATCCTTAGCCATCCAGGTAATGCAAATCAAAACAAATCTGAGATTCCACCTTACAGCTGTTAGAATGGCTAAGATCAAAAACACAAATGACAGCTTATGATGGAGAGGATGTAGAGAAAGGGGACCACTCCTTCAATGTTGGCGGGAGTACAAACTTGTACAGCCGCTTTGGAAGTTGAAATAGAAGTTTCTTAGAAAATTGGGAATCGATCTACCTCAAGACTCAGCATTACCACTCTTGGGCATGTAACCAAAGGATGCTCCATCCTATCACAAGGACACTTGGTCAAATGTATTCAGAGCAGCTTGACTGGTAATATCCAGAACCTGGAAACAATGTAGATACCCCTCAACTGAAAAAATGCATAAAGAAAATGTGGTACATTTACACAATGGAGTATTACTCTGCTGCTAAAGAAAAAAAAAGGCATCAGAAAATTTGAAGGTAAATGGAGGGAACTAGAAAAAAAAAAACATCCTGAGTGAGGTAACCTGGACCCCGAAAGACAAACATGGTATGTACCCACTCATAAGTGAATATTAGCTGTAAAGTAAAAGATACCCACAACTATAATCCACAGATCTAGAGAGGTTCGGTACCAAGGAGGGCTCAAGGGTGGACAAATGGCTGTCCCTGGAAATGGGAAATAGAAGAGATCTCCTGGGTGGACTGGGTGCAGGTGGGGATGAGAACTTGAGGGACCAGTTTACGGGGTAGATGGAGGGGGAGATTACTGAAAAAGATGACTGGGAAGAGGGTGCACTTTGGGGTCAGTTAAAAACCTACTGCAAGGGAAATGCCAAGGAATCTACAAGGATGACCTCAGCTAAGACTTCTAGCAATAGTGGATTCATAACCTTAACTGGCCATCTCCTGTGATCAGATTGGTGACTACCCCAATTGCCATCAGAGAGTCTTCACCCAGTATCTGATGGAAATAAATGCAGAGACCCACAGCCAAACATTAGGCAGAGTTTGTGAAATCCTGCTAAAGAGAAGAGGAAGGATTGTAGGAGACGGAAGAGTCACCAAAAAAACCATAGAAACAATTAGCCTGAGTCATGGGCACTCACAGAGTCTAAACCAACAACCAGGGAGCCTGCATGGGCTTGCTAGGCCCTCTACATGTATATGACAGTTGTGTAGCTTTGTCTTCTTGTAGAACTCCTATCAATGGGAGCAGAGGCTTTGGAGGCTCTTAGGAATCTATTCCTCATACTGGGTTGTCTTGCCCAGCCTTAATACAAAGGGAAGTGCACAGTCTTACTGCAAAGCACATGGCATGCCTGGTTGATATCCATAGGAAGCCTGTCCCTTTCTGAAGAGAAGCAGAGGAGTGGATTGGGAGGAAGGGGAGGGCAGTGGAGGGCCAAAATGGGAGGAAAGGATGGCGGGAAAACTGTGGTCAGGATGTAAGACAAATAATTTAAAAAGCAAACCAGATTGAGCTACCAAGTAACTGCATACCTAGCTGTGCTCTCACTCCACCCTGTAGCTTGTCGAGATTCCTTACTCTGAGTCAAACTGTTGGCAACTCCTTGTCAAAAGACCCAAGAAGCAGGAAAGACAGCTCACATCTTTACCCCGGCGTTGTAAACTGTGGTCCCTTCACATGCCATGAATTTCTAGCAGGGGACAGGGGCAGTCTTGCTCATCCTTCAGTTCTCCATTTATAATGGAAAGAAAGCACATTCCCTTGTTGTGAAGTATTTTTCTTTTCAATTAAAAATTAATTTGTTTGTACAATATATTCTGATTATGGTTTCCCCTTCCCCATCTCCCAGATACCCCCACTTCCCCACCCATCCAATGACAGGCCTCCATTCTCCCTCTCTTTAAAAAACAAGGGAGAGCCTATATGGTGACTCACTCCTTTAATCCCAGCATTCAGGAGTCAGAGTAGGAAGCTTTTTGTGAGCTCTAGGTCAGCCTGGTCTACATAGTGAAGTCTAGGGCAGTCGGAACTACATAGATCCTTTCTCAAAAAAGAAAAAAAAGAAGAAAAAAGAAAAAGAAAGAATTTTTTAAAAAGAAGAAAAAGCACACGTGTCATGTACAGATAAAACATGTGTAGAAATCGAAATCCAAAAAAAACATGATCAGAAATCATAACACACAAACAAAAGACCAGTAAGATAAAACTATGCAAAGGAAAGATCTACCATAAATATACTTTATATACCCAATGAGACTCCATCAGAGAAAACTCAAATTTCCTTCCCTGTGGGCGTGAATTGGAGCTAGCTTCTTGTTTGGGGAACTCAATATACACTCTCCAGTCGCAGTGCTGGGACCATGTGCATGCTATGCGGTCCCTGTGTGGGCTGCCAGTCTCTCTGAGTTCCTGCTGGTATCATCCATGCCCTCTGGCTCTTAGAACCTGTCTGCCTCCTCTTCTACACATTTCCCTTGGCCCTGACAGGAAGGATGTGAAGACATCCCATTCATGATCTAGTGCTCCACAAATCTCTGATTCTGAGCATATTGTCCCCTTGGGGAACTCAGCATTATTTCCCATCAACAGCAAGAGGAAGCAACTGAAGCATTTTTAACTTCTGTGTCTGCCTTTCTTGGGCTTGAATGTCTATGGCATAAGTTGAAGTGACAGAAGTATATACAGTTGAATAAGGTATAATACTTAGATGCAATATGGAGTGTGTAGTATAGATTAATGAATGCAGGCTTCAGAATAGCCAATTATTCTCTCAGAAATTGTGGTATCTGATGTCCAAAGGCAATACCAAATTACTAAAAAAAAAATTTTTATTATTCAGTGAATGTTCTCAGCTTCCAGAATACTACACACACTGGACAGTGGTGGCGTCATGTAGAAAATAATTCTGTAAAAATGATTAATCATCATGGAGTAAAGTAAGAATTTATAATCGACTCCACCCCCAGAAATACTACAAGCTCATGGAAACTGAACAGTCAACTTCTGAACCACTCCTGGGTCAAGGAAGAAATAAAGAAAGAAACTAAAGTTTTCCTTGAATTCAACGAAAATAAAAACACAACATACCCCAACCTATGGGACACTATGAAAGCAGTGCTAAGAGGAAAGTTGATAGCACTGAGTGCCCACATAAAGAAAATGGAGAAAGCACACATTAGTGACTTAACAGCACACCTAAAAGCTCTGGGAAAAAAAAGAAGCAGACTCACCCAGGAGAAGTAGAAGAATGGAAATAATCAAACTGAGGGCTGAAATCAACAAAATAGAGACACAGAAAACAATCCAAAGAATCAATGAAACGAAGAGCTGGTTCCTTGAGAAAATCAACAAAACAAACCCCTATCCAAACTAATCAAAAGGCAGAGAGAGAACACTCAAATTAACAAGATCAGAAATGAAAAGGGGGACATAACAGACACTGAGGAAATTCAAAGAATCATTAGGTCTTACTACGAAAGCCTGTATGCCACAAAATTGGAAAATGTAAAAGAAATGGACAGTTTTTTAGATAAATACCACATACTGAAATTAAATCAAGACCAGGTGAACAATTTAAATAGACCTATAAGTCGCGAGGAAATAGAAGCTGTCATCAAAAACCTCCCAACC
>PVIU01034700.1:0-11019 GCA_004026605.1 Ondatra zibethicus | reverse complement strand
GAGGGTGAAGATGGAGGAAAGGTGGACATTGGAGAAGGGAATAAGATATCTACATTAAGAGAGTCATTTTAGGGTTGGCAAGATACTTGGCCCTGGGGATCCCAGGTGTCCACGGGCATGTCCCCAGCTAGTTATTCGGGCAGCAGAGGAGAGGGTGCCAGAACTAGCCTTGTCCCATAGTCACATTGATGATTATCTTGATCACCATTATAGAAATTTCATCCGATGGATGGAGATAGAGACAGAGACCCACATTCACATCAGAGCAATGGATTGAGCCCCCAAGGTGCAGTTGAAGAGCAGAAGGTGGGAGAAGATGAGTTAGGAAGTTAGGACCGTGAGGAGCTGGCCCACCTACTGAGACAGTGTGCCTGAACTAATGGGAGCGCACCAATCCAGCTGGACTGGGACTGAATGAGCATATGATCAAACCAGACTCTCTGAATGTGGTGGCGAAAGGGGGCGGACGGAGGTGACATCAACAATGACACCAGGACCTATCTCTTCTGCATATATTATCTTTTGGGGATCCGAGTATTTTTGGATGCACTCCTTCCTAGGCTGGGAGGGGGGGTGGGTCTCGGACTTCCAACAGGCCAGGGCACCATGCCCTCTTTTAAGGAAATAGGAGGAGGGAGGAGGGATTGGGGGGTAGTGGGAGGGGACCCGGAGAAGGGGAAGAAATGTAAAAATTTTATTTCTTTAATTATGTTTTTAATGGAAAAAATAAAATAAAACAATGTAATCAAAAAAAAAGAAGATTAGAGAAGAGTGACAATGCATACTGTAGGCTGGGGCTTTAGATAATTCTGGAAATAGTGAATGAGTCTGTTTTAAAGGAAGAGCTGGGCTATTTTTGCTGACTTGCTTGAAATGTGTAGCTTCAAGGCAGTCAATGGAGATGTTGATATTTTTACCCAGCAGTTTTCTCCCGGATTCTTTGACTTAAAAAACAAATGAGGCAAAATGAAGTTAATGTCTCTTTCTGAAGCTCTTTCCATCAAAGACTCTCAAATTCTCTCCATTGTATGAGTGAAAAGCATCTCAGTAGGAAAACTCAGTTGGTCCAGAACACAAAGAATGGGGGAAGGATAAAAAGAAAATCTCTAGGTAAATAAGGCTTAGAAGTTGGCTGTCCATCACACATAACAACAAGAACCACAGAAAATGAAGAGACTGTCATTGAAAGAAAGAGCAACTGAACGCCTGTCCCACATGTCCCTTCTCAAAGCCCATATGTGATTAAGTTATGTGAAGCAACAATCACAACATACACATTAGGAACCCAGCTCTATTCCCATTATTAGATTTGAAAAAGCATTGTGGGAAGATCTGGACATGCATAAGAAACTGGAGCTAGCTGCCCTTTGTCTTATTAGCTATTCATAGTTACAGCATCTTTAGTTTCTTATATCTTTACTCAAGAGACTTCCCTTATAATTTTATCAGAAATCATCATTTAGGCTCCAAATGCCAAACTTATTTGGGAGCAAGCATGAACACAAAGAAATAGCAGATTGCATTACTTACACACACACACACACACACACACACACAGAGAGAGAGAGAGAGAGATCACTTAAATCTTCTGTTCCCTAGAAAGAGTTGTATCTCCTGTGCCTTTGGCAGGTAAATATTCACCACGAATAACATGTAACATTTTACCTTTAGTCTTAGGTAAAAATTGATAGCCTTAACTTGAGATTACGAACTATACAAGAAGTTAATCCAAATTATATCAAAATCTTATACAGATAAGCTTCTCTATGTAGTGAAAAAAGAAACTGAAAAGAAAAAAAAATGTCTTTTCTCAATTATGCAATCACTACATTTTGAAAGTGGACAAGTGGGAAAAAAACAGAAAGGGAGAGGGGTTACAGAGATCATTCCAGATGAGAAAAATGGAGAGGCAGCCATGGCCATCTTTTGACATGTATTTGAGACAACAGGAAAATTGAATTTTTCCTTTTCTCACTCTCACCCTGATAACATTCACTGACTTCTGCAATTTGGATCCAAAATGTTAGATTTGCTCCATCTCTTGACTTCTGAGCAGTAAATTTATATAAGTAGTCACTCTTTAGATGACAACTCAAAGCCATTTGGGACATTTTCCCCCTTCTGGTGTTTGTTTGCTTGTTTGTCTTGAGACAGGGTCTCACAGTGTACCCCAGATTGACCTGAACTCAGTATCTTGACTTGCTAATTCTTTTTAATCATCTTGAAAGTAGCTCAGGACGTTTGACAAGAGGAAACCTCAGTTGAGAAAACACCTCCATCAGACTGGCCTGTAGGCAAACCTGTGGGGACATTTTCTTAATGACTGATGTGGGAGGACCCCAGCGAACTGTGGATGGTGCTTCCCTTGGGTTGTAAAAGAAACTATGCTAAGCAAACAATGGAGAGCATTGTAGAAAACATTGTAGCTCCATGGTTCCTGCCTCTGCTTCTGATGACCTCCTGCCCTGACTGACCTCAGTGATCTGCTGTGATTGCAACATGTAAGCCAAATAAACATTTGCTACCCCCCCAAAAAAAGAGAACTAGATCTCAAATCTTTCTTCAGTTTCATGCTTTTATGGATCTGTATGTCACATAACATCTAATTCTATGTGTAATTCAGGCATCCATCAAATGAATTGATAGAACAAAACTGTTAGCACTGTTCTCCTTTCTGATATGTTGTTTATCTGTGCACAAAGTCTATCAGTGAATTTTTAGCAGTGTAACTGTCTGTATAATTATTTTGTCAGAGCTACCAATGCTTTTCTAAAATAATGAATTGGTTACCTGAGCATGTCTTTTATTCCAGTGGATTTTATAGGAACTACAGCTGTCTTAAAAGAGTGTGTCTTTGCTGGAACAATTAAGGAAAAATGGTGCTATTATAAACAGAACACAGGAGTCCAAAATAAGCCTCAATCATTTTTCTGGCTGCAGATACAAAACTGTAGTTAGTCCCAGCCTACACTCTGTTCAGTCTTGTGATGTTACATGTGAATAGCTGGATTTTTTTGAAAATTGAAATAATTCACATTGAAATCAACCTAGTCAAGCAACAAAATTGACAGATTGAGTGACATATTTTTCTTCCCCCACAGAAGAAGATTGTTTGTGGTCTCTAAAAGCAGTAGAAATTAAAGCACTGGTGAGCTCTTTCAGTGGTTGAAATGGCCTCAGTTTCTCATTATTTAAGAATAAACTACAGGCCAATTTATATGTGTCTACAAAACTTTAAAAAAAATCTTAGAATCACTCTAAAAGGTCAATATTGTTGTAACATGAAAGCATTATTTTCAAAAACAGTAAATAAAGGTCCACAATTTTAAAAGAATTGTTGTACCTAGTTGGAGATGCAGATCATTACATGTATTAAATATTTACAATTTCTAGACACTGAGCTAGGCATATTATGTTATTACTTTCAGTATTCCTATAGTATAGGAATTATGTTGTTAAATTTACAAATGGGTTCACAGTTATATAGAATTAACAGTTGTTGGAGTTTCCTAATGGCTGATTCCAGAATCTATGACTTATCCTGATAAATATCTGGTGTGGGAGGTCCTTCTGTCTGTGTGTTGCTTTTATTGGTTAATGAATAAAGAAACTGGCTTGGCCTAATAGGGTAGAACAGAGCTAGGCAGAGAAAATTAAATGGAATGCTGGGAGAAAGGAGCAGAGTCAGAGAGAAGCCATGTAGTCCCCATAGGAGACAGATGCCAGATGGAAATTTAGCCAATAAGCCACAGCCACATGGAGATACACAGATTAATAGAAATGTGTTAAATTCAGATTTAAGAGTTAGCTAATAAGAAGCTAGAGCTAATGGGTCAAGCAGTGATTCAATTAATACTGTGTGATTATTTCAGGGCTAAATGGCCAGGAACCAACAAATGGCTCCATACTACAATTAGTGCCCAATGTGACCAACTAAATCCACTTAAAATCCTGAGAGAGATTGAAAAGGAATTCTAGACACAAAACTACAGAGTTTAACACAGCTTCTTGCTGTTTGCTGGCAGCGTGCCACAGCTCCTTTAAGAGAGGTTTTCCTGACTCAGAAATAGCAGGGGGAAAAAAAGCCATCCCATTTTGAAATGCCAGCTTTCTGGGACATGCTACCAGTGCAACCTCTGGCTCTTTCAGGACACCAAGCGTTTGGACAGGGTTTCTGAGCAGCGTGTTGTGGCTTGATTGGTGGCAACAGACTGTCTATGTGCCTGTAAGTGGGGTGGTGTGCATGGCTCCTGGAGGTGCAAGCTGCTCCACCATGCTGGACTGGGTGGGGCAAGCAGGAAGTATCTTATATACCCAAGTACTGAAGAAGTGTTAGTTTTTAAAAATTGCTTATCATTTTGAGAAGTAGTCCTGGTCAGAAAAGAATTTCAGATACACAATAGGACAGATTCAGACATAAAGGAACTCTAAACGAGACACAGTGTGTTTAAAAAATGTACATAGGCTTGGGAGAGGGAAGATAAAGATTACAGAAAGTTATAAAAAGAAGTAAAGGGTTTATAAAAAAATAAATAAAACAGTCTTTAAGGAGACAGAGTCCAGAAAGTTATAGATTAAAGGAATAAAGATAATACAATAAATATTAAAAAGTAATAGAGTAAAAACAAGCCATGTAAAGATGAAATATACAAAGAGAGTCTGTATTATGTATATTATTGTGCCTTCTTTGAATTTTTTGACTGTGAAGGAGCTAAGTACAGAAAGCCATTTCATTGTAAAGGCTGCTAAGCTAAACCAATGTAAAGGTATCTTGACTTTAAAATTTGATTCTAAGGATATATTGCCTTGGAAAAGAGGTTCTTCTTTTGTTTCCATAGAGGATGAGAACCTATGGGTTGCTTCCAGAATAATATGGTTTGATGGACCAAACCCCCTGAAAGGTCACCTTGAACACCCCTGAAAAAGTTACTTTGTCCAATAAACAGCAAGAAGCAATTTGGATCAAACTGCCCATATGCCCAAATATTGTTTATAAATGTTTGTTTATATTTAAAGTGGGATATGCTATAGAGATGCATACTTTGCATTGGTATGGATCTTGGTTTATTGATACAAATTTAACGTCAATTCTATTATATGTGTATTTAAGCTCTTGATTAAGGTATTGTGTGTGTACCTCATTTAAAAATAAAATGTATAATTAAGTAATATGGGTTAATAGATAATCCTCTATAATAGTCAAATTTGTAGTCATGTTGGTTAGCATTTCTGGATATATAAAGATATATTTCAGTTATAAAGGTATTCTTCAAATCTTGCAGAGACCTTCAGAATATGGCACTTGAAATGTTTAAGAACTTAAAGACTTTTCATGACAATGAAACACATCTGCTCCTGGCAGCACCAATTACTTCAAGAGGAAGAATGGGAATCACAGAGGCTCCTTATGGAGTTGGTTAGCCATTTGGGCAAGAAACTGTTTTGCCTGGACTGTTTGATGAACTGGACATGCAGGAACCATAGAGAAATGACTGCTGAACTTGTCTAATGTTGAGACAATCCTTCGGGTTACTGCTTTATGAAAGAGTCTGCTAGACATTCTACAGGACACAGAAGAAAGTGACTGACAAACTGCCAATATAGGTGGAATTGTCTTTGAAATTTCCTGCTTTGTGGAAAAGTGTGCTGGATACTATGGGCCTGTAGGCTGAAGATGGATGCCCCAATGGTACAGAAGAGCTTTGGGTGACTGTCCAAACAGTGAGATGCCTCTGTCAATTCTAGAGTTTTGGAAGTTGTTTACAATGAATTTATTGTTTACTTGGGTAATATATCCTTCTGGGGTATTTGATGGAATTGAAGAATTTATAGTTATAGTTTTCCTTAGTTATGATAAAAGATAAAGTAGGTATAAATATTATAACTGTATTTCTTGCTTGATATCTGTTTTATGTAATTTTACTCCATTAAAGTTAAAGCCTTCCTTTTTAATTTAAATGGAAAAGGGGAGGTAATGTAGGATTTCCACTGTATACTGTGATTACCATTACTGAATAAAGAAATTGCTTTGGGCCTATAACAGAGCTAAAGGGGAACAGAGCTAGGTGGAGAAAACTAAAGTGAATGCTGGGAGAACGAATGGTGGAGTCAGAGAGAAGCCATGTAGTCCCATGGAGACAGATGCCAGAACTTTAGCCGGTAAGCCACAGCCACATGGCCATAAACAGATTAATGGAGATGGGTTAAAATAATATGTAAGAGTTAGCAAATAAGAATCTAGAGATAATGGGTCAAGCAGTGATTTAATTAATATAGTATCTCTGTGGTTATTTCAGGGCTGAGCATCCAGAAACAAACAAGTGGTCATCTTACTACAAATATCATTTTCTCATTCTTGTCAGGGTATCTAATTGGATGAACAGTGACATTCTCATCCCTGTTGTCACTGATGTGCATGGCATTAAGGAGCTATTCTGAAAAGTGTTCTCACCAACTTATAGGATTTTGAAGTTTGTCAATCATATTTTTGTTCTTTTTCTTCTTCCAGGTGACTGATGATGATAAGGAAAAAATTTATGGAGGATGTTTGAGTAGTAATAAGAACATATCAAGTTCAGTCAAATTTCCACTGGCCGAAATGTAGACACATAGATATACTTAATTACAAATGGACAAGGGTATTTGATATAATGATGCATTAAGAGAGAAGAAGAAAAAGCAAGTATGGAAAAACAACTGAATACTTTGTGCACCCCACTGTTTCAAATTTCATGTTGTCCTTCTTTCCCAACCTACACTACTATATATAACTTTTACATAGTTTTATACCACATGAAGTAAAATTTAGGGCAGTCCAATAAATCCATATATGTCTTTATATGACCCTGAATATAGAATAACAAGAGGAAGTATACTTTCCAAGCCAACAATAACACATGAACTACAGTGTTACTCTTTAGCAATCCAATCTTTTCTTATTTACAAGCAATAAACATATCTTTTGATAACACACATAACTTTCTTTGAGAGAGGTGCTATATCAAGAATATGTGGCTCAGACAATCAACTAAACCAGGGCTCACATGAACTCACAGAGCCTGAAGCAGTAAGCACAGAGACTGCATGGATCTGTACCAGGTCCTCTGCATAGATGCATATGTTATGGTTGATAACTTGGTGTTATTGTGGGATTCCTCACAATGGGAGCTAGTATATCTCTGTTTCTTTTGCATATTCTTGGGACTCTATTCCTCCTGTTGGTTAGCCTTTTCAAGCCTCCAAATGAGGGCTTTAGCCTTGTCTTAATGTATCTTGTTATGTCCTGTCTGGTTGTCATCTTTTGGAGGCCTGCTCTTTTCTGAAGGGAAACAGAGGGTGAGTGAACCTGGGAAGGAGGGGAAGTGGGAGAGGAGCTTGGAGGACAATAAGCAGAGGGAACTGGTCAGGATGTATTATATGAGAGAAGAATCTATTTTAATAATTCAAAAACAAGAATTCAAGTCTCCTGGCTCTCATTATAACATGGCTTTTATTACCTTTCATTTATGTAGAACCTATTATTAAAACATATGACATTCATGAGTTATTGAATTAGAAGACATTTTTAATATCTACTCAGCTTCTCATCTAATGTGCAGTTTCCTGTTACTCATATGTGTCTTTCTTTGCTATAGTATACCCTTAAAACATCATGTAACTTTCTTTTGAAGGCTGGTTAGTATTTGTGGTTCATTATATTGAGTGTTGGTCATAAAAAACTTCTAGGATTTTAGCTGGCTTCAGTCTGCTTAAGGCATAGGATACAAGATAAGAAATAGTGGCTACAGCAATGGTGTAAATTGGAGTTTGTTGAGTGGTGTGGGAAAATAGTCTGTATTCTGTCAATTATATTTCAATAAAACACTGATTGGCCAGTAGCCAGGCAGGAAGTATAAGCGTGACAACCAGGCAGGAAGTAGAGGCAGGGCAACAAGAACAGGAGAAATCAGGGAAGAAGGAGGTCCTAGTGTACAGTTGTGACCCCGCCACAGAAGAAGCAAGATGTGACTGGTTTGCCGAATAAGGTACTGAGCCATGTGGCTAACATAGACAAGAATAATGGGCTAATATAAGTTATAAAAGTTAATAAGAAGCCTGAGCTAATGGGCCAATCAGTTTATAACTAATGTGGACCTCTGCATAATTTTTTTGGAACTTAACGACTGTAGGAACTGGGCAGGACAGAAATCCTGACAGTAGTTGAGTCTCAATGTGTGACTATCACTACTGTAATAATACATTAGAGAGATCATTATTTTTCAATTCTCATGAATTGAAAATAAAATGGTATTAATATCATCCTAGTTTTACTGGCAAAGAAGGTAAATTACAGCTTCTTGAAAACAGTGCTACACTAAGAAATAACAGGCAACACTGCATTTTGATAAGTTGTAGTTTCCTGCAATGATCTTTGTTGCAAAGCGAAATTTTTGGATGAGTAGAGAGAACTACATGTATCTGTTGGTATAAGCATAAATATTAATGTAGTTAGGGATCATGATGGTTTAGTAAAGTGACATTTTTAGATACTCCTCTATGGCTCATAGGACCTCAATGCTACACACAGAATTATAGGTAGTTAATGATGCTAAGAGTGCAAGATATAATTTCCTTCAAAGATGAGCCAACCAATTGGTTATCCAGTACCAAATGGTCAGTCCTTAAAAATGTATGTTTATAAGTAACATTACATAGACTGATCAGGTTGTATTTATATGTTTAGGAGCACACACATACATTCTTGTGGATGTGTATATGTGTGTATGTGTGTGTAAAACAGTCAAAGAAAAAAAAAGGGCACAGATTTGAATGAGACCAAGGGAGGTTTGTAGGAGAGATTTAAGGTAGGAAAGGGAAGGGGGAACTGATATAATCTCAAAAAGTATATATACATATATAAAAGAAATAGACTGTTAAAAAAAGCCTGTTAAAAGTCGTGCTTTTTATTTGAATTTGATGGCTGACTTAGGAAAAATGAGACAGTTCTAGGTAGGATTAGAGCATGACACTTGCATTCTAACAGCAAAGATGAAGAAGTAAAGGGCAGGGCATTCTCACTGATAACAAATTCTTTGAAAGAACAGAGGAAGTTGTATTTATCATGACATAATTCCTAATGTTAAGTGCCAAGGCATTTGAAATTTCCTTTGTATGGTATTTGAACTGAAGATGGCAACTCCCCATAATACATCTGAGAAGCACTCTGAATGTCTATATAGAAGTTGCTTATTTGGTATTTTCTTATATTTTGCATTGAAATGGATAAAGATGGAGTGTATTGGAAACAAGATGAGTCAGTATAGTATCCTTCATGGCAAAGAAGCTTAACTTTGAATATTTGTGTCCACCCAAATTCATATGTTGATGCGTAGTATCCTATATAATGTTATAAGAATAAAAATGGGATGTGAGGAAGTGCCTAAGTCATGCAGGCTCAAGTTTAGTGAATGAGATTAGTAGCACTATTAAAAATATCCAAGATGTAGTACAAATAATAAAAACCCAGAGACAGATATTGGGGTTCTGATTGGCTAGGGTTCAACGTGAAGATCAGAAAAGCAAAGCAACCAGCCACTGACTCCTACCTCTAACTCTAACCAAAATGGTGATACTGCCCCCACAAATCCTCAGAATGATGCTAAGTGTGAGACTTGTGTCCTCCCATTTTATATTCCTCTCTAGTTCTGGAATCAAAAGCAGCACCACCACTACCCAGCCTCCATGGATAACTAGTATGGGTTCTGGAATTAAAGGTTTGTGCAAGCACTGCCTGGCCTCTATGTCTGACTAGTGTGGCTGCTTTGCATTGACCTTCAGGCAAGTTTTAATTATTAAAACACAAATAATGTACCTGCTTCAGGAAGTCTTACAGCAAGTAGTTACCCGCCCACTGGGGTGTGGCCTCTTATACTATTTATGCCAATGTAAAGCATGTGTGCACTCTCTTTTCTGGCTGTGGGATTCGGTTTCTGATCTCCATTCCAGCAGAGGATTCTGATTTGTGAGTATACTCCTAAATAAATAATCATCTATTTCTCAATTCGGACCTAGTGTGGAATTTCTTCTAAGCATCCTTCCTCATCTGGCACCCATGTGGATTTGGACTCCATGCCTATTGGGTGAACATCCTACAGGCCTAGCCAGTCCATGGCCCAGACAGTCTCCCAACTCTGCCCACTTGGCTTGCTTTTACCTAAGTGTTTTTTTTTTTTTTTTTTTTTTTTTTTTTTTTTTTTTTTTTTTTTTTTTTTTTTTTTTTTTTTTTTTTTTTTTTTTTTGTAGAACCCCGGCCAAAGCAGAGCTTAGTGCATGGAAATGTCCCAAGCACATGCACAACTGCTGCATGCCTTGGCATAGTTCTCTGGCACGGTTCCTTGCCATGTGGCAACTTGTGCAGCTTCTGGTTTTTGCTCCCTGCCTGTGAGTTCTGGGTTTCTTGCTCGGTGTATGGAATTGATTTATTTGCTTTTAATTTGTAAATCAAAGCATATTTCTCAGTATTTAACCAGTACCAATGTGGGAAACTAAAGTGGCTCAAGACTGTTCCTGTCGCCACTGAGACTCTGCAACCACAACATCTGCTGGACAATAATGATTATCACACCTAAAAAATTATCGGAACACATTATTTGTAATAGCCAGAACCTGGAAACAACCTAGGTGCCCCTCAATGGAAGAATGGATCAAGAAAGTGTGGAATATATACACATTAGAGTACTACTCAGCGGTAAAAACAATGACATCTTGAATTTTGCATGCAAATGGATGGAAATAGAAAACGCTATCCTGAGTGAGGTAACCCAAACCCAAAAAGACAGTTATGGTATGTACTCACTCATTAGTGGACCCTAACCATAAAACAAAGGACACTAAGCTTATAGCTCACAAGCCCAGAGAAGCCAAATAGCAAGGTGAACCCAACGAAAAACATATATAGATCCTCCTGGAAATTGGAAGCAAACAACATTGCCAGGCAAAAGTTGGGAGCACGGGGGCAGGAATAGAGGTGGGGGTAGGGGG
>PVIU01034699.1:0-11066 GCA_004026605.1 Ondatra zibethicus | reverse complement strand
TGTCCGTGCTCCCCCCCCCCCCCCCCCCAGGGCTCAGAAACTGCCAGGTCGGTGTTTCAAATGTGGTAAAACAGGTCACTGGGCCTGAGCATGCCCTAATCCTCATCTTAGTCCTAGGAGACCTTATCCAAAGTGTCATAGGGAAGGTCATTGGTCAGTAGATTGTCCTCGTGCACATAGTGGCGTGGAGACATCAAACCCAGAAAATTCCCAAGTTGACCTTCTAGGTCTGGCCGTGGATGAGTGAGGCTGCCTGGGTTTCTTTGACCCAACCCCAACCGTCATCTGTAATGAGGAGCCACGGGTATTCATCACTGTATCAGGACGGCCCATCTCCTTTCTCTTGGATACTGGAGCCATATACTCAGTACTGAGGGAATTCTGGGGGCCTACTTTCTCCTTCTAGTTTCCCTATTGTTGGGGTAGTGGGACAGTCTTATCTACCTCAGCAGCACCCACCACTTAACTGTGTGTTTAGGGGCATTTATTTCAATCATTCATTTTTAGTTATGCCAACCTGCCCAGTACCTTTCATGGGAAGGGATTTTTTTAACAAAGGTAGGAGCCTCCATTTCCTTTGCTCCCATTTACCTTACCCCAGACTCGCCAGCAGCTCCACTCCTCCTTCTCCTAGCCTCTCAACCTCCCAACCCTAATGTGCCTTTTCCTCTACCAGACTCCCAGGTAGACCCCCAAGTCTGGGACACCCAAAAACCCTCCATTGCTAAACACCATTCCCCCATTGTCATCCAATTACAAGATCCTACTAAGTACATTACCCAAGTTCAGTACCCTCTCTCTCTCCAGAACCTTAAGGGACTTAAGCCTATTATTTCTGACATTTTAAGAAAAAAGCTGCTTCGCCCCACCTCTTCTCCCTTTAACACCCCTATATTCGTTGTTAAAAAATCTAATGGAACCTATCGTCTGATTCAAGACCTCTGGCTCATTAACTCTGCAGTGGTCCCTCTTCATCCTGTAGTGCCTAATCCTCTCACCCTTCTATCCAATATTCCTCCAGGAACCTCCCACTTCTCAGTTCTGGACCTCAAGGATGCTTTTTTCTCTATTCCCCTCAGCCCTCAATCTCAAAACATCTTTGCCTTCACCTGGACTGATCCTGACACTCACTTCTCCACACAGCTCACCTGGACTGTCCTCCCCCAGGGATTCCGGGACAGCCCACACCTGTTTGGTCAGGCTTTAGCCTCTGACCTGCTCTCACTGTCTCTCCCTAAATCTAAGCTCATACAGTATGTGGATGGCATTTTACTTTGCAGCTAATCATTGGAGATCAGCAAAAATGATATCTCCACTCTTTTAAATTTCCTGTCCAAAAGGGGCTATAGAGTCTCACCTTTTAAGTCCCAACCATCTACCCCTCAGGTCATTTATTTGGGATTAACTATAACCCCAACCCAAAAGGCTATTACTGTAGACAGAAAAAAATTAATTCAGTCTCTTGCAGTTCCTTCCACCAAAGAAGAGGTTTTATCATTCCTAGGAGTAGCTGGCTTCCTGCGTTCCTGGATACCCTACTTTTCTCTCCTCGCCCGCCCCTTATATGAGTCAGCTCTCGGTTCTCTGCATGAGCCCCTTCTCCATCCTGTTACAAAACCCTTCCAGAGACTCCAGCAAGCCCTTATCCAGGCTCCAGCTCTTCATCTACCAGATTATACTCGCCCCTTTTCTCTTCATGTAGCAGAGAAGGAGGGATATGCACTTGGGGTCCTAGGACATCAACTGGGGCCTTCTTTTGCACTTGTAGCATACCTGTCAAAGACGATGGACCTCACCACTCAGGGATGGGCACCCTGCATATGTGCCTTAGCGGCTGCTGAGCTTCTTATTTGTGAGTCAAAAAAACTAACCTTTGGGTCACCCACGACCATCTTCTCCCACCACAATTTGTCCCACCTCTTAACTTACAAAGGTTTACAAACCTTACCCCCTTCCCGAGTCCTTTCCCTCCAGGTGGCGCTGGTAGAAGATGCCACACTCACTTTCCAATGCTGCCCACCCCTTAATATCTCAAATCTTCTACCTCAACCTAATGTTAATAATTCCCCATCTCACTCCTGCATAGAGATCTTAGAGGATCTACTGCCCCACCCCTCACATATACAGGAGGGCAAACTGTCCCGGGCAACTTATACCTGGTACACAGATGGTAGCTCCTTTTTATGTGATAGGACCCGTAGAGCAGGCTATGCCATAGTATCAGATACTGGGGTAGTGGAGGCATAGGCACTCCCTGCCCTTACAACTAACCAACAGGTGGAGTTGATAGCTTTTACCTGTGCCTTCCAGTTAGCAAAGGGACAATCTTTAAAGGTTTACACAGACTCCAAATATGCCTTTATATCCTCCTGTCCCATGCTACTATCTGAAAGGAGCGTGGGCTTCTTACAACAAAAGGAGGATCCATAACCAAGTCAGGTTACATTATGGACCTGTTAAAAGCCTCCCATTCCCCCCAAAGCTATAGGAATTATTCACTGTCGGTCTCATCAGACCCACAGTTCCATTATTTCCAAGGGAAATAATCAGGCTGACCGAGCAGCTAAAACAGCAGCATTCAAAAGCCCAAACCTACCACAATCACCTCAGGGGGTTCATACAATACAGCCCACATTCTCGCAGACACCCCCTGACACCCAGCAAATTCTGTCCTACCTACATCAGCTCTTTCATCCTAATACCAAGGCTCTGTTTCATTTTGTTAGGGCTCACCTCCAACCCACCCCTGAGGACATAAAGTTCCTAAAAGCTATCTCAGCCTCTTGTCAAATCTGTCAAAAGTCAGATCCCAAGACCAAATATCATAGCTTTCTTTTTCCCACCCACCAGGCCAGGGACTGCCTTCTAGGAACTGACTGGCAGCTGGATTTTACCCATATGCCCACTGTCAGAAAAATTAAATAACTTCTGATTTTGGTGGATACAATGTCTGGGTTGATTGAAGCGTTCCCCACCACTAATAAGGGGGCTCAGACAGTTTCTGACATTCTTCTCCGAGAAATCATCCCCAGGTTTGGAATCCCAACCTCTCTTCAGTCAGATAATGGCCCTGAGTTCACTTCCCAGATTTCCCAAAACTTGTCTTAGGCTCTTAACATCCCTTGCCATTTTCATATCCCATACCACCCTCAGTCTTCAGGGAAAGTAGAATGAGCTAACCATTCCTTAAAAATGTTCTCATTAAAATGTCACAGGAACTTCACCTTGACTGGGTAAAACTTTTGCCTCTGGCCCTCCTTAGTCTTAGGGCTCTTCCCAAAAGCCCCCTTTTCATCTCACTCTTTGAACTCATGTATGGACAGCCAGTTTTAACCTTCGGCCTCTCACGTAAAACCTCTCCCCTTCCTGGTCACCTGCTTACTCCCCTGTTATCTCATCTATGCACCCTATTATGGGATTTCACTGACCACTCATTACCTCAACCAACCACTCATTACCTCAACCACGTGCTAACTCATGCCCACCGCCAATTAAAATAGGGGATCAGGTATTATTTTCTCCCCCAGACCAACGTCCCTCAACCTTTTCCCCTAAATGGCAGGGACCCCTTAGAATAATTCTTGTGACTCCCACAGCTGCCAAGCTCAAGGGACTTTCTCATTGGATTCACCTGTCACATCTCAAACCCTTTACACTTCCAGCTCAAGATACCCCCTCATATACAGTAACTCAAACATGGCCCTGTTCCCTTAAGTTCCAGAGGATACCAGGATCAGCCACTCTCTCTCCAGTTCCAGAAAAATAAAGGTCTCATCCTTACTCAACTCTCTTGTGCCAAAAACTCCATATATACTCTCCCTTCTCTTCTTTCTCCTATATGCTTTCAATGTCATGCTTAAATTTCCAGGTAACTATTCAGCTGTTATTACTGGAACCATCATTAAACATAGAGCTGGAGGTACAAGGACTGTCAAAAGCCCAGGCGGTAAGAAACAATAATGAGTTTGTAGCTCCAAACTCCAAAAACTCACAAAATAAACTTTAACATAACAGATCTGTCACTGACTGCAGCAGTGTCTCCTGGATGTTAAGGTAATGCCATGATACAAAAATTTACTTCAGGTAAAACATCAAAGAGTCTAAGAACCATCTTTTTCAATAATTTCCTCCTTCTTCCCCCTCCCACCATTTTTATCATATTGTTATAATCATAAACTGTTAATATGTCTAAAATTTATTTCTTTTCAAACATTCATTTCATAAGCTCCAGGGAGCTAATTTGACCTACCTAAATGGACCAGACTCGCCTGGAATAAGTATTATTTAATTCTTTTCTTGTCATTACTGGTATTGGGAACCCCCAAGCCCCCTCCACCTCTATCTTCCATCTGGGGACTCTCCTCTATTAATCACTAAGATCTATCTTCCATCTGGGGACTCTCTTCTATTAAACACTAAGATTTAAAATTTTTATTTTCCTCCCAAGCATAATTTTGTCTTTCCAGCATCTTGCGAGGTCCAAGCTGCCAGCTGACCAAGTTCCTCAGAGCCCGGAAAATACAGCCATAATCAGCCACCCCAGGATGTCAAAAACCCCAACTCCTCGACACCCACAAAGTCAGCATGAAACAGTCATGAGAGACCTTAAGACCTTCCCACCCATTAAGATCCTCACCCCCCCAAATTTTTATAATAAACAAAAGGGTGGAATGTAATTATTCAACCACCCATAAGGCTGCACTTCCAGGTTCTAAAGGCAGGTACATGTGGGCAGACTCTTGGGAACAAAGGGCCTGCGTGACCCACGTGGGCGCATGAGTGGTTACCTCCACTAAAGCCCTTGTGCGCACGCGTGGGTTGCCCACCATCTGTGTCACCAGTGTCTGACATACTCACACAACCCCCTGTGCTCATGTGCAAGGCATGGGTCATCTGCCATCTGTGTTACTAGCATCTGACGTACTCACATCTTCCCCCCTGTGCGCATGTGCTAGGAGGCCTTTAAAAGCTGGATGCGCCATCTTTGTGCTCTCTCTCTCTTCCCCTGTGCACATTTCATCAGGCCTGAGAGCACTATCCTCCTCTAATAAACTCCTAAGTGGGTTTGTTCGCGTCTCGTTTCTTCTTCCCACTCGCGCTGAACACAACAGTATACAATACAGATAGAAAAATGTCCAAAATGCTTAAAGTCTTGTGATTTAATATTTTAATGTTCTGTGAACTAAATTTCATTTTTTTTTACAGTTTAGCAAGATCAGAATTTGCTGCTGTAAATGAAACAAGTATAAAATCAAGGTTAGGCTATAGTGCATTGAAGATATGCATCTGTAAAGTCATTGTCCACACTCTTCTTTTGATTACAAGGAAAATTCTTTTTATTTGAAGATAGCTCTAACTACATTTTCCACTTAATACAAAACAAAGACCAAACTATTAAGACTCTAGAAAGGCCTTGGGAGATCTGCTTTCAGTTCGCCATTGTCACTTTTCTTTTGCTGCTGCCCCCTACGCATTCTTTCCCCACTCCTCCTCTGTTTTCTTCTCTCCCTAGGCCTCTTTCCCAACCCGCTGTTTTCAAGCTATCTTTCACTGCCTTGGCATCTATAATGTTAAAGAGTGTTGATACCAAAGATAAGAAAACTGAGACCAAAGAAATGGTTGAGAGGATAAGGAAACTTGCTATTCAAATATGAAATCCTAAGTTTAAATTCTACTGTCCATGTAAAAGCTGATGAGCCAGTAACCCCAGAGTTGTGGGGGACAGAGAAAAATGACTAGGGTTTACTGGGTGCTAGCTGAGCTTCAGGCTCATGAAAAAACCTTTCTTAGGGTAATAATGTGGAGAGTGCTAGAGCACAGGACACATGCCCCCATGCTCTGGCCAGCCTCTGCATAGACACAGACACAGACACACACACACACACACACACAAACACGTGTGTGTGCACTTGAAAATAAACACAAAGCTGAATTTTGCTAATTTAAATTGGAGCATGTAGTAAAAGGAGCAGGATTGCATTCCTGGCGCCCTCCTCCTAGCACCGGGCCTCTTGTTCTGTCCAGCCTGGCTCCCAGTGTCCAAAATAATTACACTGAAACTGTATTCATTTAATTACTGCCTGGCCCATTAGTTCTAGCTTCTTATTGGCTAACTCTCACATCTTGATTAACCCATTCCCATTAATGTGTATCGCCACTTGACTGTGGCTTACCGGCAGGAGTCTAACCAGTGTCCATCTTGGGCCGGAGAAGCATGGTGTCTGCCACACTGCCTTCTCTCTCACAGCATTCCGTTCTATCTACTCCGCCAACCTAAGGGCTGTCCTATCTTTATTTAACCAATGAAAGCAACAGAAATACAGAAGGACCTTCTACACCAGGAGCACATGACTATCTTCATCCAACTGATTAGGATGGGTGACATCAGATATGGACCTTAGCAGAGTCTGTAAGAAGGTTTGAACTGAGACCATACAAATTTGGAAGAAAAACTTGATAATGCCTATTTGAATAGTCAAGCCTTCTTTTCTCTATCTTGGTCAGGCTATCTCTTTATCTTTGCTTCTTTTATCATTTATGGCATTCTTGATTTCCATCGGTCTGCACATCTGAAAATCTGTACCAGCCTTTCTAAGGGTTTTGGTATGCCCCATCTAGTCTGGCTGATTCATGATTTCTGAATTTATCATGTGTCTTTATATTAGTAGCAAACGCTAATGGGTTTCTCAGAATTTCAGTTCTAATTTCTAGGGAAAGGAGTGACTTTTCATTAGGATTAAATGGAATAATATGAAATAATACCAAACACATAATAATCACTTTATAGGAATAGTAGCTATTATATTATTCATCAAAAATGCTTGAGCATTCTTATTCCAGATAGTGTATCATTTACTCCTTCTTTCTTGGACTCACCTAGAATTAATCACCTGTTTCCACCCTTCCTAATGCATATTGTCCCTGCTTCCCATTGCATTCTCCATATTTCCTGTAATATTGAGGTTACTTTTGGTATATTTGACTCATCCTAGACTCACTCTCCTTAGGAGTATGGGGCATGTATCTCTGGCAGTAAACAGGATAAGATCTCTTACAATGCCTTACATATGGTATGTGCTCCAGAGATGCATATTGAGCAGAATAGAAGGCATGCATTTGGAACAGTAATTCATCATTGTATTTAGAATCAAATTTCTCCTACAATCTGTATTAGAAACTTGGGAATAAGATTTATTTTCCCTTTGGCTTTGCTGTTATTTCTTGCATATTGCCAATAAAAAACTTTCAAATTAAAGGTTAGTATTGAACACTTAATAAATATGGAACAAATGCCTCCTGGGTCATTTTAGTAGTTTGCCAGTGTAAGAACAGAGTATTAAAAGTAACTCCATGGGAAGGAAGTATCATTTTTTTTTATTTTTTTCTTCAGTTTTGAGGATGGTATCCTGGGTTTTGCATATGCTAGACAAACCATATATCTTTAAGCTGCATCCAAAGCCTTGTCAGGTATCATTTTAAGTTAAATCCCTTTGGGCATCAAAAGATTACTTTGGAGTTGGAATGTTAGCTTGAAGTGTCTAGGCTGTATGTATAAAATGGTGTATATAGGTTTCTATTCAAAATTATGTGAATTCAAGTGTTATTTAACAAAGGGATTGATTAAATCATGGGTTTTAATTCCTTTTTCTGGCTTTTTTCCCTAAAACTCCGTTCCTTTCACTAATATGGAACAAAGATAGAATTTAAAATTCATATCTTTTGCTTCCCAGTCAAAGCATTTTCTGTACTAATTGGATGTTTCTCAAATACCATACTGCTAATCTTAAGCAAAGTATAGCCTGCAGACCAAATCTGACCTGACACTTGCTTTCCTTTTTTTTTTTAAATGTTTCAGATATCCCCAGCTAACCTTGGCTTTGCTAAGCAACCTAAAATGACCTTGAAACCTTGATCTTTCCACCTCCACCAGGATTACTTAATGCACCACTATTTGCAGTTGATGTGGTGCTTGGAATGAAATCAGGGCTTCATGCTTGCTAGGCAAGCACTCTACCAACTAAGCTGTGTCTTCAGCTCCATTTTTTCTTTGGAATATTTTTATTATTGATTTTATTTTTTTCTAGACAAGGTTTCTCTGTGAAACAGTTCTGGCTGTCCTGGAATTCACTTTGTACGCCAGGTTGGCCTTTAACTCACGGAGATCCGCCTGCCTCTGCCTCCCGAGTATTGGGATTAAAGGCTATTTATTTTATTTTATTTTTGAATTATAATTACATAATTCCTCTTTCCCCTTTTTCCCTCCAAACCCTCCAATGTAGCATGGCTTCTTTTTCATTAATTGTTGTTACAAGCGTATACACACACACATACACACACACACACACACACACACACACACACACACATATTCCCAAATATAACTTGTTGAGTTTGTATAATGTTACCCATATGGATGTCTTCAGGGCTGACCATTTGGTACTGGATAACCAATTACAGTGCTCTTCTCTGAAGCCCCCATTTTTGGAAACATACTTTTAATTCCTAAAAAATTTGAATGAAGGCAATATTTTCGGAGATGTGAAAATGATAAGAAATTTAAATTTTAGTAATATAAATAGTTGTATTACTGAACCATGTCCACTTTTACACTGTCTAGGACAATTCTCATACTAAAATGGCAAAGGTGAGTAGCTGCTTGCATACAGAGACTGCCTGACTTACAAACCTGAAACTTTTCATTGAAAGAACTTGCCTTAGATCCTTGCAAGCAGATGGGCAGTCCAAGCACCAGTAGTCTCAGAGTCAACAGAGAACAAGTTAGAGATGCAAACTTTCAGCTGCCTCCTAAACTTAGGACTCAGCAGCTGCATTTTAATACCAACCCCTGGTGATTCATGTGCAAATTAAGTATGTGGCGATCACTGAGAAGACAGGGATTTTCTCTCAGATAAGCAGTGTGGATTATTGGAAAATGAACAACATTGGGGGTCAAGTAGGTATATTTAATACTTGGTTTAAACTGCTGATTGGTTCAGGTTCCTTGCCAGTAATGTGAGAATACACCTGTTTACCTAATAAATGTGTTTTGTAGCCAGGCGGTGGTGGCACATGTCTTTAATCCCAGCACTCAGGAGGCAGAAGCAGACATATCTTTGTGAGTTCAAGGCCAGCCTGATCTTCAAGAGCTAGTTTCAGGACAGGTACCAAAGCTACACAGAGAACCCCTGTCTTGAATTATAGGCTAGTTTTTCTTTGATTTATGTCTAAAAGCCACTTATACATGAGTACATATGATATTTGTCTTTCTGGGTCTCAATATGATGTTTTTCAGATCCATCCATTTGCCTACAAATTTCAAGATCTCATTATTTTTTTCTGCTGTGTAGTACTCCATAGTGTAAATGTACCACATTTTCCTTATCCATTCTTTGGTCGAGGGTCATTTAGGTTGTTTCCACGTTCTGGCTATGACAAACAATGCTGCTATGAACATAATTGAGCACATGTCCTTGTGGTATGATTGAGCATCCTTTAGGTATATACTCAAAAGTGGTATGGCTAGGTCTTGAGGAAGGTTGTTTCCTAATTTTCTGAGAAATCGCCATACTGATATCCAAGCTGATATGCCAGCTTGCACTCCCACCAGCAATACAGGAGTGTTCCCTTTACCCCACAACCTCTTCAGCATAAGTTGTTATCAATGTTTTTGATCTTGGCCATTCTTACAGGTGTAAAATGGAATCTCAGAGTTGTTTTGATTTGTATTTCTCTGATGACTAAGAATGTTGAGCATTTCTTTAAGTGTCTCTCAGCCATTTTAGATTTCTCTATTGAGAGTTCTCTGTTGAGGTCTGCACCCAGTTTTTTATTGGATTATATGTTCTTTTCATGACCAATTTCTTGAGTTCTTTGTATATTTTGGAGATCAGCTCTCTGTCTGATGTGGGATTGGTGAAGATCTTTCCCTATTCTATAGACTGCCATTTTGTCTTGTTGACCATGTCCTTTGTTTTACAGAAACTTCTCAATTTCACGAAGCCCCATTTGTTAATTGTTTCTCTCAGTGTCTGTGGTACTGGGGCTATATTAAGAAATGTTCTCCTGTGTGAATGTGTTCAAGTGTACTTCCTACTTTCTCTTCTATGAGATTCAGTGTGGTTGGTTTTATGTTAAGGTATTTGATTCATTTGGACTTGAGTTTTGTGCATGACAATACAATGAGGACATTAAGAGAGACATACATGGGTCTAATCTACATGGGAAGTAGAAAAAGACAAGATCCTGAGTAAACTGGGAGCATGGGGACCATGGGGGAAGGTTGAAGAGGGGAGGGGAGAAGAAAGGACTAGAGTGGAGAAAAATATATAACTCAATAAAAACAATTAATATAAATTAAAAATAAAAATAAAATATGTCACTGAAAAAAAGAAACCCTGCATCGATAAACAAGCAAAAAAAATAAAATAATAAATGTATTTTGTATTGAATGCTACATTGATTTCCTACTTTTGCCCTAACAAATTACCAAAAAAATTTGATATCTTAAACAACAAAATTGCTTTCAATTGCAGTATCGGCTCTAGAAGCCTGACATCAAATTTGCAGAGCCATTCTCTTACTGATGACTGTATGAGAAAACTATTCCTTACATATTCAGGTTCTTATGATTCTAAGTGTTCCTTGGTTATTCCCTCATTATTTCAATTTCTGCTTTGTCCTCAGATGACTTTTCTCTGTGTCTCTGTATATCTTTTCCCCTTTTTATAAAGAAAATATTATTCGAGGCTTGACTTTACTGTGAAATGCACTTATATCTCAAGAGAAAGTATGACAAGTGAAAGACTCTAAATGCATTTCTGAGGCCTCTCAGTATTACATACCTCTCTCCTGGAGACGTGACAGTCATCCACACACGAATGTTGGAAACTTTCCATCATCTCCCTGAGTCTTTGTAAATGTTCTATTGAATAGGGGCAAGATAACCCTTAGGTGTTGACTCAGTTCCTGGTGTTTTGATTCAGCCCCCGCGAAATGGGCAAAGTGACCCACAGAGACTCCCTCTTACCTCACTTGATCACACAACCATTCTCCTACCCTGGCACAAA
>PVIU01034698.1:0-11068 GCA_004026605.1 Ondatra zibethicus | reverse complement strand
TCTGAATGTGGCGGCGAAAGTTGGCAGATGGAGAACCCATCAACAATGACACCAGGACCTATCTCTTCTGCATGTATTATCTTTTTGAGAACCGAGTCTTTTTGAATGCACTCCTTCCTAGGCCAGGAGGGATGGGGGTGGGCCTTGGACTTCCAACAGGGCAGGGCACCATGCCTTCTTTCAAGGAAGAAGGGGGAGGGAGGAGGGGTGGGCGTGTAGTGGGAGGGGACCGGGAGAAGGGGAAGAAAGGAAAAAAAATTATTTCTTTAATTATGTTCTTGAATGGAAAAAATAAAACAAAACAATGTATGGAAAAAAAATAAAATAAAACTGTTGATGCTGAAAAAAAAAAAAAAGAAAGAAAGCATCTTTAACAAATGGAGCCGGCATAACTGAATGTCAACCTGTAGGAGAATGAAAATAGATCCTTATCTATCACCATGCACAAAACTCAAATCCAAATGGACTAAAGACCTCAATATAAATCTGACCTCACTGAACCTGATAGAAGAGAAAGTGGGAAGTAGCCTGAAATACATGGGCACAGGAGACCACTTCCTAAGTATAACTCCAGGGCATTTATAATAAGAGCAACAATGAATAAATAGGACCTCCTGAAACTGAGTGAAAAAACAGTGAAAGAATGGATCAAGAAAGTGTGGAATATATACACATTTGAGTACTACTCTGCGCTAAAAAACAATGACATCTTGAATTTTGCATGCAAATGGATGGAAATAGAAAACACTATCTTTAGTGAAATAACCCAGAGCCTAAAAGATGAATATGGTATGTACTCCCTCATTAATGGACTCTAGCTTTAAACAAAGGACATCAAGCCTATAGTTCACAAGCCTAGAGAAGCCAAATAGCAAGGTGAACCCAGAGAAAAACATATATAGATCCTCCTGGAAATTGGAAGCAAACAAGATAGCCAGGCAAAAGTTGGTAGCACAGCGGTGGGGTTAGGGTTGGAGGTGGTGTTGGGTAAGGGTGCAGAGGAAGGTAAAGTAGGAAGGGCAGATATTGGAGCAGGGAAGAAGATATCTACATTAAGGGAGCCATTTTAGGTTTGGCAAGATACTTGGCTCTAGAGGGGATCACAGGTGTCCATGGGGATGTCCCCAGCTAGGTCCTTGGGCAGCAGAGAAGAGGGTTCCTGAATTGGCCTTGTCCCATTGTCACATTAATGAATATCTTGAATATCACCATAGAAATTTCACCCGATGGATCGAGATAGAGACATAGACCCACATCCACATCAGAGTAATGGACTGAACTGTCAAGGTCCAGTTGAAGAGCAGAAGGAGGGAGAAGATGAACAAGGAAGTCAGGACTGCGTGGGGTTGGTCCACCCAAAGAGACACTGTGCCTGATCTAATGGGAGCTCACCAAATCAGCTGGACTGGGACTGAACGAGAATGTGATCAGACCGGATGAACTCTCTAAATTTGGCTGCCAATGAGGATGGACTGAGAAGCCATCTATAACGGCACTGGGACCTGTCTCTTCTGCATGTATTGGCTTTTTGGGACCTTAGTTTACTTGGATGCACACCTTCCTAAGCCGGGATGGAGGGGTGAGGTCCTTGGACTTCCAACAGGGCACGGTACCCTGCCCTCTCTTAAGGATGGAGGGGGAGGGAGAAGGTTTGTTGGTGGAGTGGGAGTGGAATGGGAGAAGGGGAGGAAGTGTCAATTTTTGAATGGATAAATAAAAAAAGAAACTAACTTCCAAACTACAAAACACTATCAAGAGCATATTACACCCGAATTTTAATCACACTATATTCTAGTAATATAGATCCTAGATTGTCCATGAAATCTTGGCTTTCAGGTGTTTGCCATGTATTTAGTTTTGTCACCTGTTATATAATATGCTGCTTTATAATGAGTGCTAACACTCAGAAGTACTCAACTGTTATTTTCTTCCCTATTGATTTTTTAATCTGAAGGTGACCCAGCTTGATTTATGCTATACTTGTTATACAAAATTCCCAATATATCCTAGCAGGCTGTACTAAAGGTAATAAAAATTGCAAGTCATCCATCTCAAACTACCTGGTTAATGAAAGCTCATTTCAGAGAGCAGGATAGATAAGATATTGATTCTGGTAAAAGACAATGTATGCCCAACTCAAGAGCTGGTAATAGAGTGGATGGAATTGGAGAGGCTGGCTGTCACCACAAATAACCTGAATTTGCTCAGGAGCTAACTTGCCTTTTAGGTGTGTAAAACTTTTAAGTTAGAGGAACTTAAAATATATGTGAGTGCCACGTAAAGCAGAATGATGTCATGAGGATTTCATCATTTAATTAGGTTGCAGACATGACACAGCTCCTCAGTTAAGAACAGCTCAAGCTCCTATCTGTATTCATACTAAATCTAGGTACCTTCCTTCCACATTACTCAGTTAAAGAAATCTGAGTCTTTTGTTTCTTTGGTTTGGTGGCTGGCTTTATATTTAATGTCCATTTGAGATACAGTAATGAATAATGAATGAGAAAGAAATAGTTTTTTTCCTGAGTTTATAAAATCTATGATCTAGGACAGAAGACCAGAAGTAACCCATAGTTTACCAGTACAGTATAATGCAATTTAGTTAAAATTAAAATAATAACATTAAAGTTTATTAGAGGAGAAATAGCAGTATAAGGAAAAGGATTTAGGTAAGGGGAAGGATTTTATAAATGGTTTGTCATGGAAAATTCCTTTGAAGTTAGTGATATCTGAGCAAGAATTAAAGGAAGTGGGACTGCAGCCTTATGGGATTTGTACACAAAAATATGAATCTAGGAAAAGCCAGCTGCAATTAATGTTCAGGGTAAAAATGACAGGTGTGGTTGGTGATGCATCAGAGTGGTAGAGCACTTACTCTACTTCCATGAGGACATATTGAATCGAACAAGACGTCCTACACTGATTCAGATACTGAGTAAGCCAGGGCTTTGTGGATATCTTATGGAATCTAGGCTTTTCTAAATATTATTGAAGCACCAATCATATTTAAGATATGGATACTAGGTAGAAAGATAACAGTCATTATTAAAGGAATCCATTGGCTAAATTCGTATGGCCAGGTGGAGAGTTAATTAGTTCTAGATCATCTAGATCATGCATACTGAGCCAGTGTGTTCTGAGTGTTGTCAGAGACATCTGTCTGAGAGTGAGCGTTGGTAAATCCCTATAACTCATAGTAACCACCTCCTTGCTTTAGGTATATGACCTTCTCAGGACTTGCTCATATAAAATATAAATTGATCACTTTGATTTACATTTTCTTTTATAGCCCCAAATTACCAAGTCTATAGTTACAAACTGACTAATATGCTTTAGTACCATGGTAAATTTACTGTATATTTTGTATGTTTTATTTTAACATCATATTACAGGAGCAGAGAAAACAGAGGTAGTCTCTAAACTTAGGATATGCTAACTTAAGAAAAATATTATTTTATCCTCTTCAGGTTTCTTTTTCAGCATGGCAATGACTAAATGGTACCATCTAGTTTCAAGTCTATTTTCTTCTCACTTGCATTGAACCAGATAATGTATTTTACTATGTACACTCTGGATCCAAATGCTTTATCTTTACTATTGATATTTATGCAGCTGTCTAACTAGGCACATAGTATGCGACAGTGTAAATAAGTATCTGGGAGTTCTTGTCAGGAACACTTTGCTCCATGAAAGCAACTTTTATGCAGCACTCTTCTTTTGTTGTCTTGTAGAAAGATCAAAAAAGTTTTAGTTAAAAAAGTTGAACAAAACTGCCAAAGTACTGCAAACTTATTCAAACTAAGCATATGGTTAATATATATTATTTATTTGAGTGCTTTGAGCATTAAATACTATCTACTATGAAGCAATCAAAAAATCTCATATAATTTAAAAAATTATACAACATCTTGAACTTAGATATAATAATGAATGTTTTTATAAACAGTTTGAAAAATTAAAGAACTCTAATGAACTTATAATCTAACTAATAGTTAAAAGATAAATTTTAAATGGAACAAAATTTTTAGACAATTTTTAGGAGTAGTGTGACCTAGTTTTGGACCAGTATATGAGTGCTTATCCAATGGGTCTCCAGATGAGACAAAGACCACAGGGACAGTAGCGCTTGGCAAGGACCAGTGGACATTGGGGCAGTGCAGAATACTACTCGGACCATGTGGCCTGCACACTTTTTTCTCACTCATAGTATTAATGATTCTCCAGGTGGTTTTTAGTGTCATTTTTTTTCAGTCATGCATGGGAGAGATGTGATCATTCCTGAAAACGCCTTTTTTTGGATGTCTCCCCCCAAAATTCTTAGGGAGCTGGTGCTTCTCAGGTTTCTTGTCTGAGTAGGTCAGCTGTCACTCCAGACCCTGGGGACTGTCCTGATTTAGTGCTGACATTAGCAGAGACACTTCACCGCTATTTCTGTAAATATGCTTTGTTAAGATTTGAATGTTGCTGTTCTTGAAAATGTGTGCCTATTTATATCACTTTTTAGTTTTGGAAAGGCAGGATGTACCTGACTCGATATTTGGCCAAGATAGCAAAATGATAAGTCTTGGTTTTGGTTTATTAGATGTTTTAATGCAAAGGTTGGGGGAACATATTTGACATATTTGTGTTTGTTGGAGGTTAACCTTGGAGGCTGGGAAAACAACTCTTATGTGGGAAAACATGCCCATTTTAACGTGTAAATAAAGATATCTTGAGCTATGTGGAGCCGGCCACTTGTGTGAAATTCTGATGGTCAGATAGTTCATTTCTTCATGCTGTCACCCCCTTCCCAGTCTCAGGACCTAAACCCAGACTGTGGCGGGACTGCAGCAGATAATCATTTGACTACAGCTACAAAAGACAGTAATGATACGCTCTTGTTGTGAGACTTATACTCTTATTAAACCATTTATTTCTAAGCTAGCAGTTTTACTTTTAAAGGATTGCATGGTATTACTGTGTAAAAGTTGTACTTGCATGTATCTTCAAGAGATTGTATTAAAAAATGTCCTATGTTCACAAAGACAGTGTACCATGAGTAAAACCTAGCAATTTCACTTCCGAAGTAATGTTTATATCTTATCCATTGTGTCCAGGTTAAACAGAATTGTGTATTTTGAATTGACAAGTATTTTACTGGTCTAGCCTAGGGAATGTAGCACACTTTGTAGAACATTACAATGACAGGGATACATGCAGCAGTCATGCAAATTCCTCATGGTTATCTCACCTTTCTTATCAGCTTTCTTCTCAGAGATGTCACTATTGCCTTTTGTCTATTTTATTGATGCTCCATCATATTTCTGGATATGGACTTTCATTCAGTTAGTAAATTTGCTAACTTTGTGCCTTTTACCACTTTTTAAATGTTAAATGGTGTCTAGTTAAAGATCTTCACCAAGACAGCCACTTACTGAGTTTATCTGACTTGCAATCTATTTTATTGCTAATCATTTTTACCTTGTCATAATGTTTTACCTTTTCATCTCCTTTACTCTTTTAAAATTGTTGTGTTTCAAGCACCTTCATTTTTGAATTTTACATTATAAAGTTAATAATGATTGAGTATATGAATATGAATATTTAATTATACATTTGTTGTAATAACAAATAACAAAATATAAATAACAAAAATAAAAAAAAGATTTATTATTTTATGTTCATTTTAAGATACATTATCTTACAATTAATATGGAAAACTATATACTCAGAAGTATATATTCAATCCATTTAAAAACACAATGACAAATTAAAGTGTCATTAAGACACTAGAGTTGGGATGAAAAAGAAAAACCTAATTTTCTGAGAAATAAGCCATGCTCATTTCCAAAGCAGCTGTACAAGTTTGCACTCCTACCAGCAATGGAGGAGTGTTCCCTTTACCCCACATCCTCTCCAGTATAAGCTCTCATCAATGGTTTTGATCTCGGCAATTCTGACAGGGATGAGATAGAATCTCAGAGTTGTTTTAATTTGTGTTTCTTTGATGGCTAGGATGCTAAGCATTTCCTTAGGTGTCTTTCAGCCATTTGAGATTTGTCTGTTGAGAGTTCTCTGTTTAGGTCTGTACCCCATTTTTTATTAGATTATTTGTTCTTTTGATGAACACTTTCTTGAGTTCTTTGTATACTTTGGAAATCATTCCTCTGTCTGATGTGGGGTCGGTGAAACAAAAATTTCCCATTCTTTTTTTTTTTTTTAACATTTTGGAACCCATCTCTCAACTGAGTCTTTATTTTATTTATTTATTTATTTATTTATTTATTTATTTATTTTTTCCATACATTGTTTTGTATTATTTTTTCCATTCAAGAACATAATTAAAGAAATAAATTTTTTTTCCTTTCTTCCCCTTAAAATTTCCCATTCTTTAGGTTGTGGTTTTGTCTTTTTGACCATGTCCTTCACTTTATAGGAGCTTCTCAGTTTAAGGAGGTCCCATTTATTAATTGTTGCTCTCAGCGTCTGAGCTACTGGTGTTATATATAGGAAGTAGTCTCCTGTGCTAATGCAGTCAAGTTTACTTCATACCTTCTCTTCTATGAGTTTCAATGTGGTTGGTTTTATGTTGATGTCTATGATCCATTTGGACTTGAGTTTTGTACATGGTGACAGATACGGATCTATTTGCATTAACATGTTGATATCCAACTATGCCAGCACCATTTGTTGAAGATGCTTTTTTTATTTTATTTTTTTATATTCTTTTATTTTTCATTCAAAAAATTTGCACTTCCTCCCCTTCTCCCAGTCTCCTCCTGCTCACCCACTAACCTTCCTCCCTCCCCCTGCTTCCTTAAGAGGGAGCAGGGTACCCTGCCCTGTGGGAAGCCCAAGGCCCTCCCTCCTCCATCCCGGCCTAGGAAGGTGTGCATCCATATAGACTAGATTCCCAAAAAGCTAATACATGAAGAAGAGATAGGTCCCAGTGCCATTATCATTGGCTTCTCAGTCAGCCCCCATTGACAGCCACAGAGATTCCAGTTTGATCATAGGCTCGTTCAGTCCTGGTCCAGCTGGATTTGGTGAGCTCCCATTAGATCAGGCACACTGTCACAGTTGGTGGTCCAGCCCCTCATGGTCCTAACTTCCTTGCTAATCTTCTCCCACCTTCTGCTCTTCTACTGGACCTTGGGAGCTCAGTCCATTGCTCTGATGTGAATGTGGGTCTCTGTCTCTATCTCCATCCAGCGGACATAATTTCTATGTTGATGACAAAGATATTCATCAATGTAACTATGGGACAAGACTAGATCAGGCACCTTCTCCTCTGCTACCCAAGTACCTAGCTGGGGACATCCCCGTGGACACCTGGGATCCCCTCTAAAGTCAAGACTTTTGCCAATCCTAAAATGAATCCCTTAATGTAGATATCTTATTGCCTTCTCCAATATCCACCCTTCCTCCATCTCCACACTCCCACTCCCCCAAGCTCTCTCCAATCCATCTCTTCTCCTTTCTCCCTCCCTCTCTCCCTTTCATCCCACACCCACCCCTACCTACACCCCTATTCCCATTCCCATGGCTCCACCTTTTGCCTGGCGATCTTGTTTGCTTCCAATTTCCAGGAGGATCTATATATGTTTTTCTTTGGGTTCACCTTGCTATTTGGCTTCTCTAGGCTTGTGAGCTATAAGCTTAATTAATGTTCTTTGTTTATGGCTAGGGTCCACAAATGAGTGAGTACATACCATAATCATCTTTTTGGGTTTGGGATATCTCACTAAGGATAGAGTTTTCTATATCCATCCATTTGCATTCAAATATAAGGATGCCACTGTTTTTTACCGCTGGGTAGTATTCTAATGTGTATATATTCCACACTTTCTTGATCCATTCTTCCATTGAGGGGCACCTCGGTTGTTTCCAGGTTCTGGCTATTATAAATAATGCTGCTATGAACATAGTTGCACAAATGCTTTTGTAGTATGATTGGGCATCTCTTGGGTATATTCCCAAGAGTGGTATTGCTGGATCTTGAGGTAGGTTGATTCCCAATTTCCTGAGAAACTGCCACACTGATTTCCAAAGTGGTTGCACAAGTTTGCATTCCCACCAACAATGGATGAGTGTTCTTCTTACTCCACATCCTCTCCAGCATAGGCTATCATTGGTATTTTTGATTTTTGCCATTCTGACAGGTGTAAGATGGTGTCTCAAAGTTGTTTTGATTTGTATTTCCCTGATTTCTAAGGAAGTTGAACTTGACCTTAAGTATCTTTTGGCCATTCGAACTTCTTCTGTTGAGAATTCTCTGTTCAGATCATTACCCCATTTTTTAATTGGGTAGTTTTATATGGAAAAACAAAAAGCCCAGGATAGCCAAAACAATCCTATACAATAAAGGAACTGCAGGAGGGATTACCATCCCTGACTTCAAACTGTATTACAGAGCTACAGTAATGAAAACAGCTTGGTATTGGCATAAAAACAGAGATGTTGACCAATGGAATCGAATTGAAGACCCAGATATTAATCCACAACCCTATGAATACCTCATATTTGACAAAGAAGCTAAAAGTATACAATGGAAGAATGAAAGCATCTTTAACAAATGGTGCTGGCATAACTGAATGTCAACCTGTAGGAGAATGAAAATAGATCCTTTTTTCCATTTTATAAACTTGTACAGCTACTTTGGAAATCAGAAAATTAGGAAACATTCCTCAAACCCATCAATACCACTTTTGGTCATATACCCAAAGGAAGCTTATTCATATCACGAGGATATGTGCTCAGGTATGTTTATGGCATCATTTTTTTTTTGTCATAGCCCAGACCTAGAAACAACCTAAATTCCCTTCGACCAAAGAATGGATTAAAAAAAAATGTAGTACATTTACACAAAGGAGTACACTCAGTGGTAAAAAAATAATGACATCTTAAAATTTTCAGAATTGATGGATTTAGAAAACATATTGAGTGAAGTAACCCAGATCCAAGAAGACAAATATCATATGTACTCACTCATATGTGGCTTTTAGACATAAAGCAAAAAGAAAAAAAACACAAACAAAAATCCCAGCATACAATATACAATCCCAGAGAACCTAGACAACAATGAGGACCCTAATAGAGACATACATGGATCTATTAACATGGGATATAGAAAAAGACAAAATCTTCTAAGTAAATTGGGATCGTCGGGGTCACAGAAAGGTAGAAGGGAAGGGAATGGAGAAAAATGTATAGTGCAATAAAAACAATTAAAAATGCAATTAAATAAAGAAAAAACAATTAAAATGAGGGAGAATATAGCAAAACAATATTTGATAGGGACACAGGGAATCAGGCCTATGCCTAGAAATAATTTTGCATTAATTTTTTTCTTTTATAAACATTAATTTAGAAGTGAAATTGGTATTTCTACTCAATGTGACTAATCCTTGTAAATCTAAGGAGATTTATAGTACAATGTAAGCCAAGTCTACTTGAAATAATATTTGTGGTCACCTGTGAACCTCCTGCACATGACCTACATGGAAATGGGAGAGCATCATGAGCTCTCACTGTTCTCAAAGGAATCATATTTAATAGGTAATGGTTGCTGAGGAAGATGACATCACATGCATCAGTGTTTAGTTAGTAGTTGTTTCTATTTTAGTATCTAACTCACCACTCATTCTTTCGGAGACAATCTTAATTAACCATATCTGGACATATGCGTGCCACAACAGGAAAACTGGAGAGAGGACTGTTGAGAAGGATGGCAATAGGAGTAGAAGGGGGCTAAAAGGATAATTGGAATGAATATGGTCAAAGTAAGATATACCAAAGTTGGGTTCTATTTCTTGAGAAGATTGAGATAAAAGTGCTAATAGTTAATGTCATTCCTTAGCAAGGTCAAGAAAAAGACATAGGCTAATTTCAAAATAATTCTGGAATTATTTAAGTTCGTCCAAATTCTTGAAAAGAAATCAAGAACCAAATTGCCCACACCTAACTGGTGCTAAGAGGTTGCTTTCCACAACTATTGCAAAGCAAGCATGGTTAAGAAATATAACTTGTAAAACCCAAACATGACAGTTTTGACTGAATACTGTTATCAAAATCTTAGATCTAGAGCATATCAGTTGCTAATAGATCATGCATTGTCCCAAAGCCTTCTCTGGTAGGAATGACAACATGAAGAATTTCTATTTTTTCATTCATCCCTTAAAGTTATTTTGCAAAAATTATTTCACCTATCTTTATTGACTTATTTTTTAAATTTATTTATTTAGAAGCTGGAAAGGTGACTTAGCAGTTAAGAACAGCTATTGATCTTGAAGAATAACTGAATTAAATTTTAAACGAATGTAATGCTCACAAATGACACAACTCCAGCTCAGGGGATGTTCTACCTTCGTGCCGCTTTCAGAACCTGCACCAACATCAGATACTCATAGAGAGACACACATACATAAACAACTACAATTATAAATAAACCATTCTTTAATTAATATATGATACTTCAGTTAGTATCCTAAGGTTTTACCTGGCACACACACACACACACACACACACACACACACACACACACACACATACACACACACACTCTCACACAAAATAGTTTACTCTGATAAACACACTTCACCCAGGAAATGTCTTTTTGAAAACTTTCCTTTTTTTTCACATTTAATTTTTTATTATTGCATTATAAATAGTACCATTCAAAATTTCCACCTCCTCCGCTCCTCCCATTTCCCACCCGCTTCCCCACTCCCCCTCCCCTTTTCCCCTCCAGTCCTAAGAGAGGGCAGGTTACCCTGCCCTGTGGGAAGCCCAAGGCCCTCTTGCCTCCATCCAGGCCTAGGAAGGTGTGAATCCAAACTGACTAGGATCCCAAAAAGCCAGTACATGCAGTAGAATCAAATCCCAGTGCCTTTATCATTGGCTTCTCAGTCAGTCCCCATTGTCAGTCATATTCAGAGAGTCTGTTTCGATCACATGCTCATTCAGTCCCAGTCCAGCTGGCCTTGGTGAGCTCCCACTAGATCGGGCACACCATCTCAATGGGTGGACGAATCCCTTGCGGTTCTGACTTCTGTGTTCATCTTCTCCCTCCTTCTGCTCTTCAACTGGG
>PVIU01034697.1:0-11069 GCA_004026605.1 Ondatra zibethicus | reverse complement strand
GGGCATAGATATTCAGGATTGAGACTTCATCTTGATGAATCTTTCCTGTTATGAGTATGAAGTGTCCATCTCCGTCTCTTTTGATTGATTTTAGTTTGAAGTCGATTTTGTTAGATATAAGTATAGCCACACCTGCTTGTTTCTTAGGGCCGTTTAATTGAAAAACCTTTTCCCAACCCTTTACTCTGAGATAATGTCTCTTTTTGATGTTAGAAATGTTCTTCTATAGCCACTCTGAACTATGCTTTAAAATAATTTCCAAATAGTTCCATTCAAAAATTTAAAAATTATCCTATTTTGAATATACAACCCAGAAACTGAAACTTTCCATAAACTTCCCTTTGAGAAATACTGGCTTTTGTTTGGAAAGTAATTTTTTAAAAGTAGTTTTATCTGAGTAGTGGTAGCACATGCCTTTAATCTCAGCACTTGGAAGGTAGAGGCAGACAAATCTCTGTGAGTATGAGGCCAGCCTGATCTACAGAGTAAGTTGTAGGACAGCCTAGGCTACATACACACAAAGAAACCATGTTTGGAAAAACCAAAAAAGTGTTTTCTTTTTCCTGAGGCAGGCAGATCTCTGTGAACTTGAGGCCAGCCTGGTCTACAAGAGCAAGTTCTAGTACAGGCACCAAAAAAGCACTTTTTTTTTTTTTACCACTATACTAACGAGGACAAAAAAGTACTTTTATAGTTGAAACTATAGTGCACTAGAGTCCTTAAATAATTTGTCCCCCTTGAGTCTTGAACTTAAAATATTTTTTCTCTTTAGAAAAATTAGTAGCCACAGTACAAAAAGGTCATCTTTTAACATTTATTCTACAAAAATACACTCAATGAAAATGTGGAGGCTAGAATCAGGGCTGAATGTAGCCTTAAACATGACAGTGATTTGTGAATTTGAATGTTGGGTGGAAGCCCAGACAATAATGATAATAACCTTTTGGACTCCTCCATTTAGAGCTTGTCAAAAATACTGAATTCTGTTGAGTTTAAATAGTGCCAACTCAATAGGAGTAAGTCCAAATCTCATTTTTTAGAGTGAATTTTGGCACAGCCCTGGGGTCTGTTGCAAGGATAGCCTGTTAGCTCAAATTGATAATGGCTCATGAGTCTTAAAGCTCTGTGGGGTTATGTTGTTAAAAAATATTATCAGTGGAGAGCAATTTTTCGATTAATTCAAAGTAGTCTCAAAAACTGAAGTATCTACACTGTCATAAAACTACAGAGGTGATTACAATACTTAAAAAGTTCTGTCAGCATAAAACATATTCAAAATGCAAAAACACATAAAGTCTCTCTTGCAAGTATTGACTCTTGGATAACTGGATTGTCTATTTGGTTGCAATTTTGGTGTACTATTTATAAATATGAAGACATGTTGCATGCATGCTATCAATAGTAGGCTTAATATATCCATTTTTCTTTTCATTAAACTTGTTCTTATTTAAATCATGTTTGTGTATGTCAAAGGCATTATGCATCTAAGATGGTAAGACAAGGTTCTTTCCGTCTACATTTAAATGGAGACAGTGGTTACATAACAGGCATGGGAAGACAGTGAATCATGAATTCTTCAAATGAGATGACAGAAGAAAATGAATGTGTAAGCTAAGAGAAGGCAAAGGAGATGAGGCTTGATAAGCAAGGTTTGGTCAGATCATGAAGTCTTACTCTGATAGACTTGAGGATTATTGTGTATCTCAAATACACCAGAATGCTGGCTTTAGTCTGTGTTTGGAGAAGAAAACTTTAATTGTAAGATGGAGGAAGGCATTTCTAAAAACATGAAATAATTTAGAATGTTTAAAGAAAACACTAAAGTGACAGATGACAACTTGAAATTAAGAATTGCTATTCAAGAGTCCTTGAAGATGGAAATGAATAGGATTTAGTCCTAATCAAGGCAAGGTCACTGAATCATTGCAGCATGGATACTGAGCACCAATGAGTAGAATGTTATACAGAGGGTTACAACAGGGGTGGAGAGTGAGAGAAACTCAATAAAAATTTAGACATCTACAACTTGATTATTGGGGGGAGTGAATTTAAGACAGTTCAGCAGAGATCAGTCTTAGAGCATTAGGACTCTACATAACAGCAGAAGTTATGATTCTAGAGTACATTCTCAAGTACAGTGACCATCATAAATCTCATATATTTTCTACTATAGAAAACAGAGAATGAGTTTAAGAATATGAATGATCAAAGAACTGTGAGTAGTATTTTATATCAAAACAGAAGTATATATTGGATAAATAACAAAACCAATATATAAATGACTTCTCAATGTGTTTGAGATGACTATTAGTACAGTGTTTGGACAGGAATATATACTCAATATTTCTTATGGAGGAGAGGCTTGGAAGGTCCTAACAGTAGCAAGGGTAAGACAGAGTCAAAACAAGAAGCAAGGTGGTAATTAAGGAAGCAGAGTCACCAAGAATAGAGAGTGCAATGAAAGTAAAAGATTGTCAAAGAGAAACATCACAGTCCATTGTAAAACTGTGCAAAGCAAATTCTTTCTCAGTAAAATTGCTTAAATATGAGATGAGAGGCTTGGCATGGTAGATTCTGGTAAACCAGACAGGATTAGATAGCTTCAATCTAACATAGACAGAGGAGGAGTGGATGGAAGGGGAGAGAGGAGGTAGGGGGAGAGAATAGGAGACGACGAGGTAGAGGAAACTGTAGTTGGGGTGTAAAATAAATTAAAAAGATGCAATTAATGAACAGAATAAGACAGGGCAGATCTCTGAAGAAGCCATTGTGTGAGTTAGTCGGGGGAAAGGGCCCATGCATGAGTAGTAAGGAATAGAGCTGGTGTGTGCTCTTCACGTGGCCCATATTTCATACAAGGGTGAGTCTGGGTGGTATGAGAAACCCAGTTTTTGCAAAAAAAAATTGTGATTAATCTTAAAGACCCTCCCATTTGCAGTGGCTGTGCAGCACACTCCACATTATGATAGTCAACTGTTTCAAAGCCTCAGGTGATCTGAAGAACATCCAGATGCAAGATTCTGAGCTGAAGAGGTGTCATAGTTCCCTCACTCAGTTCTCGAAGGAGTCTAAGTCATGCAGCTGACACACTGCCTTTTTCCAAGAGATTAGATCTCACTCAATTGTATCTTAGACTGCTCAAAATTTTGCCAGTGCTTGTGTAGGTTTTCAGGTTTGCTTTCCATTTAGGGTGGCAGAAGAGCTCCCACATGGTTTTCTTCTTCCTCGGGGCTCATTAAAAGGCAAGCAGTGTGGTTTCTCCACTAAGATTTCTAGTTGTTTTACTGGACACTTACCAAAATTGGCTACTTGGTGATTTCTTTCAGGAGGCAGATGCCAAGACAGTCAAGCAGCACTACTTCATCTTCCAGAACACAGCTGACTCAAACCCACTCAAATACATGAGTATTCTCAACCTGATGGGCTCATCCGCTAGAATAATGAGTCTGTGCCAATGCATGATGCCACGTTGATGGTCATAGCGTACAGAATGATGAAGCATTGTTTTCACATTTGCAATTCTTTCCAGAAGCCTGTTATCACCCTCTCTTCACTCTGTCGACTTCACCTAGCAAATGGCACCATGGGTTGCTGTTTGCACAGCTCTACTAGAGGGATAATGATGTGTGTAGGCTAGGGATATTGAGATCACCACGTAACTTGTCTAATATTGGCTCTATGCCATGTTTGTTCTAGAAAAATTATTTTCATCTGTTTATAAAAGTGCTAACTCAAAACCTAATAATTTCTTAGTAACTCGCATCTCTTAAGTATCTCATAAGGTCATTTTTTCCCTCTCAATGCTATGCCATTGTGAAGGTAATTGATGAATACCAAAACCAGAACAGTGTTGCTATTTATAGTTAACAATCAGAGATAACAAAATGTTCTTATTAGAGTATCTAACATGACAAATCTAATCTGTATAGGAGTAGACGAAGCAGTACTTGAGAATATACAGGGATAAAATTGAGACTGTCTGTGAATAGACTACCTCTGAAATGTATTTTTTTTTAACTCTTCTGCAAGAAAATGTTACAAAATATTATTTGAAATACATCTAGAATATCTATTTAGTATTAAGTGAGTGATGCTGTGGTTAACAGTGTGTTTTTCTCTCATTTGTACATGAACACACACACTTACTAGCTGGTTGAAGGTTTTTACCACCATGAACTGGAAAATAAAATTAGAATGATGCATTTTATCACTTAAACTTTAAATGTTTATTCCATTGCAAGCTTCCAAGTTTAGTTTTCCAAAAGTCTTCCATAAAATGATTCCATCTTGAAAGTATCCTAGTTTTGATTTCATGCTAAATTTGTGTATGGTAAGCATCACATTGTCTTCATACAGACCTCTTCAAATGAGATTCTAAGATCCTACGTGTGTTATTATCGCCTCAGTATTTTACTGTGACACACTATGCACAATTACTACATTTACAGGTATTTGTCACGTATAAGGAAGGAACAGACAAAGTATTGTGTTAGTTTCTCAGTTAGCTAACTGCTTTATCTGACTCCATTTTCTCTAGTACTAATCCATTAAACATTCTTTTTGTCAGTACATTCACTTATAAATCGATTTTCCCAGCATGAAAGCTCCTTTCTTAACTACATTAAGGACATGGCATTATGTCTGTTCCTTTTTTTTTTCTATCTGATTTTCTGGTGCATTTAGAGTCTGTGGCATTGCATAGTCCTCATGAATATTAAAAAGATACAACCAGTAATCCACATCTGTGGCTTCTGCATCCACAAATGTAGCTGAGTGCAGAAAAAAAATATTTGGTAAGAAGAAAATATATGCCTGTACTGAACCTGTCTAAACATTTTTCCTTAATAAAATCGAACAACTATTTATGTAGCATTTATGTTTTTTTAGCCATTGTAAGTCATTGAGAATGGATGTAAGGTATAAACAGAAGTGGCTAGATTTCATGCAAGTTCTATAGTGTTTTGTACAAGGGCAACAAGCAACAAGGGATTTGGTGTGGTAGATCCCCACATCCAATACCTCATGGATTCTGATGGATAACATTTTCCCTTATTCCTAAAGAATTTTTCATATGAGAATTTAGATAGATTCAGTTACCCTATTAAGATATGAGACTTTATAACTATAATACCACATAATATTAAATATACCCACATCAAATATGACCAAACAGAAGCATTCTTTTTTCTAAGTGGTGCCCAGTTTTCAGGTGATATTGACTTGAAATTTCGAGAAATTTGAAATTGTTATTAGAATTGTTCTACTCACTTAGATAGTTAACAATACTGGAAACACACACGCATGCATATACATACACACACACATTTCTGGATGCAGAAGCCACAGATGTGATTAACCATAATCATTATGAGTATTAGGGTAAACATTTGAAGGTAGTTTGATACTATGTCCACTTAATAATATAATAGTAATAGTTTATCCTCTCAGAGTTGTGACCTCCCCAGTCACAGGTTCGTGGCCAGCTTTCCAGTACCTGACTTGAGTTCTGTCCTGTGGAGCAGGAACTAAATAGAAGCAAAGAGCAATTGTTCACACTGTAACATTCATGTTAGTAGAATAGTTTCTCTTCAAGAATTGAGTGACTAAGAAAGGAAAGAGATGCCTTGCTCAGTCATCATTAGAGACTTCCTCTTGCAATAGATGGGAACTAACATGGAGACCTGCAGCTAGAACACGTGCAAGCACTCAGTGACTTTCAAACTCTCAGTCCTAAACTGGATGTCTTTATCCAACTCACTCCCATCAGGGTTAAAGGAACTATATGAAAAATGAAGCAGGCAGATTTTAAAATCCAGCAGGGTTGGATGACTTCAAGGAAACAGTGTCTTCAGACACAACAGTAGCAATACACATATGAACAGTGGCTTTGGCAGCAGACACAGGGCCCACCAGGTTCAACCAGATACAGTCTCATGGTGTAGGAGGGTCTTCTATTTGTGTATTGCCCTCATTGGTTAAATAAAGAAAACTGCCGTGGCCTTTTGATAGGGCAGCCCTTAGGTGGGCGGAGTAGATAGAATGGAATGCTGTGAGAGAGAAGGCAGTGTGGCAGACGCCATGCTTCTCCGGCCCAAGATGGACACTGGTTAAACTCATGCTGGTAAGCCACATCCTCGTGGTGATACACAGATTACTAGATATGAGTTAGTTTAAGATGTGAGAGTTAGCCAAGAAGAGGCTAGAGCTAATGGGCCAGGCAGTATTTAAATGAATACAGTTTCTGTGTAATTATTTCGGGTACGCACCGGGAGCTGGGCGGCACAAGGGGCCCTGCGCTGGGAACCAGGCACCGGGAATGCAGCCCGTGCGCCTCTTGCAACAGTCTCATTTGAACAATATTCCACAAACCATCAAAAGTGGAAACATAAACAACTTTTTGAGTGTTCATTTTTTTAGTTATTTATAAAAAATAATAGAATCAGAACCAGATTTTTCCCTTTATTAGCTTATTATGTCGCCTACTCTGGAAAGGCAGAATCACCTGTGAATAGACCTATAATCTAGACTAAGTTTCCAAATGCTAAAGAATTTAAAAGCAAATACGCATGCTCAACAAAGATTAGGGAATACACACTAACACTTGGGTATTTAAGATTGCTTAGTATCCAAAGAAAGATTGTACATGTGTAAATCTATAATGTCTGACCTGCTTTAAGAAATTATCTAAGAAACATGGTCACAGATAGCTTTTGAGAATTTTTTCATATAAAGTGATGTAATACTTTTAGATTTTTATAATTTGAAATTATAATTATCTTATATCTATTGTATTATTATAATATGTCTATATTATATCTATTATATATTATATTATATATTATATCTATTATAAATATAATTATAATTTGAATTATAATTAAAATATAAGCAATGCTATCTACAATGGTTATCTCCTGAAAAAGAAAAATTAGTCTCTCCAATGGAGTTTCACTAGAGATGCTCACCACACTTAAGGGTAAGCCCCAGGACCAGTAGTAGATACCAAACCAACACAAATCCAATGTTATTTTTGTATGTTTTTTGTCTCATATTGCATTCTTTGGGCATATTTTGTCTTATTGGTCTTTATTGTATATTGTGGTTTCTGCTTTTATGTTTTTGTGGGTTTGTGTTTGTCTTTCTTTCCACCGTGCTTCCTTCTTTACTCCCTCCTCCCATCCTTCCTTTCTCTCTTTCATTTTTTCTTTACCCTTTTAAGAGAGAGAGAGAGAAGAGAGAGAGAGAAAGAGAGACAGAGAGAGACAAAGAAAATGAGCGAAAGAGGAGTTGGAGTTGAGTGGTTAGGGAGGATCTCAAAGAAGTTGATGTAGGGAAGTACATGATCAGAATAGATTGTATAAAAAATATGTTCTTTTCCAATTAAAAATGTGAGAAAGGAATACCAAAAGACACTTTTGTGATTTTGCCAAATACAGTCAAATTGAAAATTAAAATTAATTCATAAAATAAAATTATTTTTCTTTATATTCTTTTTATTAAAGTTGACAAAACTTTTGATTGACAAAGTTTTATTGATGGCATACAGCATAATATTTTGATATATGAAAATAATGTCATGGCTTAATCAAGTTAATTATTAACTTTACCTTGATCCTAATATTCTACAGTGAGAATTCTTAACATCTGCTCTTCATAATTTTGCTGTTTGTAGTGTATTGTTATTAACTGTCACCACAATGACATTCAATAGAGCTTGTATTATAATTATAATTTTTATCCATAAATTTCTTCTCTGAAATCTTTGTACATACATATAATGCATTTAGATTACTTCCCCTGCTCTTCCTTCCCCATCCCACCCCTCCCAGTTACCTTCACCCTTAGAAATCTTTTGCCTATATTCATTACTTTTATTTTGTTCCCATTGAGTTTAATCTGGGCCTTGTGTGTGACTATAAATTAAGAACTGTCCAAGGTACTGCATGACATGTTGATCTGTATATGGTGTCATAATATCAAAATAAACGCTGTGACACCGTTAAGATTTACTACCTGACACTTTACAGGTGTTTGGAACAGTTTGTATACTTTTACAGATATAAATTTTGCTCATTACAATTATGCCAAAAGAATATTTAAAGAAGTTTATGCATAGAGTGTGTACCAAATTTGAAAACATTTTATTTAGGACAAGCAAAAATATAGTTTATCTTATATGCATCAGTATTCATACCCTAAAATTGATTAAAAGACTGAGTTACTTAAAAAAGCATATAAATTTTGTGGATTCTGCAAGTGTTTCTTGGGTAATTTCTCAAATAGGTTGGATGCCATTAACCTAGAAACATATAGACTGTTTTGAATTGTATATTATTTTAATTATCAATGTTTATGTGTATTTACTCACCTTTGTTGAGTGCACTCGTTCACTTTAGAGTTTGGAATCTTAGCTTAGAATGTGGGTCTGCTCCCAGGTGGATTCTGCCATTCCAGATGAGGCAAATGATAATCTGAAAAAGGGAAAATGCTGGTTCTTGTTCTACTTTTTGTAATACCTTTTAAAAGCAACAATCAAAAACTCTAGTTTGATTTATGTTTCATCTGTTGGTATTTTGTTGAATATGTAAATTGTCACTATTTTGTGTTTGCTGAAATAATATCAGTTACTATAAAATAAATTTTATATTATGGAATATTACACTTAAAAAATTCACATATTTTTGGCAACATCTAGTTACCATTTCTCTCTAAGACCCAAGCTCAGCTTAAATTCCTCAAGCATATGCACTAAGAAACCTGGAACGGCCTTGCAGCTCTTTAACCTTATCTCATAATTTTTAATGCAGTTCTTTCTTATATGTTTAACTCTTTGTGTATTTTCCTTAACCTTCAACAAATCCATTAACAAAGAATTAGAAGCAGAGTAAAAGCTATCCACTCCTTCTCAAATTCGGTAGCTAAAAAATAATGATTTGTTCACAGAGATAATAAATGAAATTTATTATCAACATTAAAGTCATGTAAAGTTTGTGTTATGTTTTATGTATTTTGTAAAAATAGTTACACTTGGTTATTATAAGCATAAATCAAAATGGCCAGCATTATCGAGAAGGTTACAAAAGGTAAACTTTTATTTCTTGATCCGCACAGTTTTTCAGGTCTTGATTTCATGCACTGAGCTCCCATCAGTCCTGATGTTGCTAGCATGCTTGATTTGCCACAGTATTTTTAACGTATGACTTTATGTTTTGGTGACAGATATTCCACATGACATATGACCTCGCTAGTGCAGTGGTGAGAATCTTCAACCTCATTGGCATGATGCTGCTCCTGTGTCATTGGGATGGGTGTCTTCAGTTCCTGGTGCCCCTGCTTCAGGATTTCCCACCAGACTGCTGGGTTTCTCTAAATGAAATGGTTGTAAGTAACTCATGCTGTTTATTTACTGAATTTTCATCATTGTGCCCCAAACTTCAATTATTTCTGCTGGTATGGTTTTCCTACTCTTCCATAAAGGCTTTCCTTCCATGAAAGTAGAATTAGATGACCAGGTTCTCTAGAACTATACCTTATTTTTGAATTCCTGGGAATGTAAATGCTTCTACATCTATTCTTAAAAACTTTATTACTGAGATCTGCTTTATGTACATGATATAAACACACATATAGCCATGATACAATGTGCTTTCAAATATTTTTATATTTGTAAATTAGGTATGTATGAAGTTTAAGGATATCTCAGAATATTTTATGGTATAACAAGGGAAAATTAATAGGAAAAATTTAAGCTTCATTGTGGAATATGTGTTAATATTTTTAAACTTTAAAGTATGATTTTAGCTAAGTATATTAATATATATTTTTAAGAGACTATGCACTGATATGAGATCTCACGTTCCTTTGGTTCTGTCCTCCATTTCATTCACATCTGCTTCATCAGAAACTTTTTCTGAAAACCTTTGTTTAAACCGTGTGTCTATCTCCTGGTTGAAATTTAATTATAAAAGCATTTGTTTTTGTAACCCCCACACATAGTGTGGACTTTATGTTTTCTGACCTTCATTCCTGAATTTAAGTTCAAAAAGGTTTTTCTTCCTTTGTCTTCAGTGCTATCCTAGCCTGTTTGGGCTGTTATACCAGAGTGCTGAACCAGACAATCTATAAAAGACAGAAATTTGCTTCTCATAATTCAGGAGTCTGGGAAGTTCAAGACTAAGGCACTTCCATGTTCAGTCTCCAGTTGCAAAATGTTGGTTTGTGTTGGAATCTCCTGAACACAGGAAAGCTATTTCCACATGGCAGAAGATACTATTCTCCCGAGGCCTGGCTCTGCATGACCAGCCCAGCCTCCATTGCTTTCCATCTGCCAACCTTGTCAAGACTTGAATTAAGTTTCCAAAGGGCAAATTTTGGAAAACACATTAGCCCCACAGAAGGTGGCTGTGAAAATACCTGACACATTAATTTCTTTTAACTTACTGCCCCAAATCAAAACCTAATAAGTATTCCTTATTGAAGTTTATATAGAACAATGCAAAAAAAAGTGAATGAGTTAGATCACCTTAAAAATCCTAATGCTTCCTTCATCTGTCTGTTTATTTATCATTGAGGAAATGAAATAAATATATGGCAAAGGCAGGAATAAAAATACTGACTGGGAGAGGAAGGTGAGATACCGTCATCATGCTACTGCAGGACTATGGAGCAGAAAGATGGGACCTGATGCCAGAGATGATGCATCACTAGCCCAAATGCAATATTTAATTTGACAAATAATTATTATTTTAAATTTTTCTAGTTATGTTCCAGAAAAATTACAGTTACCATCATCAAAAGAGTAAAAGAACTCTTTTCAAGTATTTAAAAAATGCACGTAATTGTGTGATTATATTATATGGCAATATGTTATGTATTGAGTTCAAAGCACATTTATATTTTTTACATTGTTTTGTTTTATTTTTTCCATTCAAAAACATAATTAAAGAAATAAAATTTTTACATTTCTTCCCCTTCTCCCGGTCCCCTCCCGCTACCCCCCAACCCCTCCTACCTCCCCCTTCTTCCTTGAAAGAGGGCATGGTGCCCTGCCCTGTTGGAAGTCCAAGGCC
>PVIU01034696.1:0-11104 GCA_004026605.1 Ondatra zibethicus | reverse complement strand
CATGGTGTGTCTGTAGATCAAGAAGATAGAAAAGACACCATGACAAAGTAAGAAGAAATAGTAAGGGGGCAAGATTAAGGAATACATGCAGCATGAAAGAAGTAGTGCTGACTGACAAGCAGGAAGACCAGATGGAGGGAGGGGGAGATCAGATAGGACAGTGGAAAAGCAGATGTAAGATCAATGTGTGTCCTGGTAGGTATGGTGATGAATGCCTTTGATCCCACTGGTGATATGGGGGTCTACAAAGAGAGAACAATGTATGAAAATACCACAATCCAAACAATTACTTACTTGTTATCTTAAAAATTAGCAAAAAGAGAAATATAAGCATTTAAAGCTAACTCACATGTGCATGCATGTGTGCACATACACACACACACACACACACCACACCACACCACACCAATTTATACCCAAGAATACTGTTTTTTGGGTTTTTTTTGTCCATGTTCTGTTTACCTTTACATCCCAGCACATCTTCCCAGGATCACTGCACATACTACATTATTTCACTGATCCCTGAGGACTGCATTGTTGAGTCCACACCTAAAGCAGATGCCCATGTCCCAATGCTAAGCTTTGAAGGGCTTTCTCTCCTCAAGCATGAACAACTCTTTCAAGACTGGACATCTGTGCTCATTTTCGGAGGATACCAAAGCAAGATACTGTAAAGTGTCTTCAAACTATATTGTTCCTTTATAGTTTTAGAGGCCCAAAGGCTAAGATTAAGGTTACAAGTGATGCCATGCACTCTCTAAAGGTTTGAGGGAAGGGCCATTTCGTGTTTCTCATACTTCTAGGACTGCCTGCAATCTCTTCATTCCTTGCCTTGGAACTGCACGGGCTTATGTTTCCATCTTCGTGGGGCCATCCTTTCACAGAACCCGTTATCTGTGTGAACACTCTATGTTCCTTTCCATATAAGAACATCGCTCATACTAGATTACAGCCTCTCCTGCACAATGTGACCTTTTCCTACCATAATTAATTAGATCGGTAAAGATTCCTTCCAAATAAAGCCATATTTTGAGGGTTTGAATAGATATGAAATCGGGGCAGAGTACAATTAACCCCCAGTCTCCTGCCGCCTCCGAATTTTGATGCTCAGTGTCCTCCTCCATCCAGGAGGGTTTAATGATTCAAACACTAAGGAGGAAGGTCTGCCTGTGAAGCTTATTTGTGTGACACAGTGCATCTCTGCCTCTGCATGGGCCTTAGCTGCACCAACTGTGGCACACAAAGACAGTAAGGCTGCCTTCCTGAAAGTCTCCATTCTACTGAGAGAAAGTCAGTCACTTTGTTATGGTAATTGCATTCGACCTGTTCTTCTCTAGGCCATTGCCAGGCATGGAGCTCACCAACACAAAGCTATAGTATAGAAATCAGCAATAATTAAGAGTGGGAGGGTGAGGAGAAAAACTATCCCATAGAACTCTCATCTCAAAGCATCAGAAATGTCAAGTTGGATTCATTCTGTGTAAAGGTCAGCCCTAACATGCCAACCTTTTAAAATTTCATTGGGATGACTGTGTTTAAAATATCATGCCACAAATTAAAAAATAATAATAAAAATCATTTAAGTAAACCCTTCTCTATAGCCACAGACTGTAGCTACCACATTAGAATGCTTTACTAAACAAAAACAAGATAAACTCTTTGCTGTTCTGGGGAAACAAATGAACAAGTACACACAAGCCTAAACTTCCAGAACTCTTAAGCAAAGGGAAAACATACAACCCACAAACCACAAAACTAACTGATCTTTGAGTCAAGAAACTAGTTTTCTCATTCCAGTTTGTTCTTTGTTTGCTTTATGGTATTCAGTAAAAAACACATTTCCTGTCTCTGTTTTGCAATAATTGACCAACCCACAGTAAATGGTTGCTTTGTGAAATGAGATCTGAAAAGCAAAATGTAATGAGAAAACCATCAATCATGCTGTGTAAGTATGTGCACAGTGGCTTCACTACCTACAGACAGCAGTTACCCATAATTTTAATGATTGTCTAAACTGTGACCAAATGTTACCCATTGTTTTGCAATAAAACAGAGTTTTTCTTGAGTCTGGTCCTAAGACGTGTACTCAAGCTAGATTCCTAGAAGAGACACTGAAGGAAAATATGTACAAAATCTAAAACTATACTCAGGCTTCAAGAAACAGAGTTTTAAAGGGTAATTTAGCTATTGCAGAAATGCTCACATCTAATGAGCACCTAGTACATGTAGGTATTCTGGAAGTCTAAAAAAAGAAAAGAAAAGAAAAAAATCGGTACTCTTGACACAACAAAGAATTGAATACAGCCAAACCATTACATAGTAAGTCAAGTGTCACAACAGCACACTAAGAATTAAGCAGCAATTAAGGGGAACTGAGTGACTTACATATATGAATGTGGTGCTTAGAAAATACAGTGGTTATAGAAACAACATGGTGGGAAGATGATTGATCAAAAAGCAAAGGATACCATGGCAAGTGTTTTGTGTCTGTATAGTAAAGAGAATGCTTACATATCTGGAATAGAATGGAAGAAAGAATGTGATGGTATGGAAGGGGAAGAGAGCTGCTTCCGTCTTTATTCAAGAAGCTACAGACTTGACTACGCATAATATCTGTGTGGACCTCATGGAAGCAAAGAAACATCTAGAAAATTAGTCAAATATCAGAGAAATCTTCTGAAAAAAATGTGTTTTCTGTTTTTTTCTAGCAGGAATGAAAATGAGGGTGTAAAGATGACAGAATTGACTTCCATTTGAGATGTTGCAGATGTGGGCAGTGCGCTCAATATTTAAGGGCAACTCTACCTATCTACTCTTTTTATTTACCTGTAAAAAAATATGCTCATCGTGATTGTTGATTCTAGCCCAAATTGACAAGAGGCAGAATTGCTCATGAGATAAGTCTCTAGACAGGTGAAGATTATCTAGATTAGTGCTTCTCAACCTGTGGTTTGTGACCCGTTTAGGGGTTGAATGGCCCTTCCACAGGGATCACCTAAGATGTTAGAAAACACAGATATTAACATCATGATTCATAACAGTAGCAAGTTTTACTTATGAAGGGGCAAAGAAAATAATATTATGAGCTGGCAGGTATGGCATATGCCTGTAATCCCAGAACTCTGTGAGGATCTCTGGCCAGCTGGTCTACAAAGCAAGTACCAGGACAGCCAGAGATGTTACACAGATAACCCCTGTCTCGAAAAACCAATAATAACAATAATAATAATTTTATAGTTGGGGTCACCACAACATTAGGGACTGTATTAAAGGGTCACCTCATTAGGAAGTTTGGGAACCACTGGGCTAGATCAGCTTACAGCTTAAGCAGTAAGACCCACCCTAATTGCCAAATGAATTTTAAAAAATAAATTAATTTAAAAAACAAGAGAAGGAACAGAGCTGAGCTGAAGTTTACATTATGGCTCTTTTATTCCTAACACTGGATAAATGTGACCACAGACTCACAAGTCCCCTACCACACCTCCCTACCATCCTGGACTTCCATTCTTCCTATAAGCCAAATAAATCCTTCCTTTATGAAGTTGATTTGGTCAAATATTTTGTCACAACAACAAGAAAAGTAACTAACACACATATGTTAAAAAATGATTATTTTTATGGATGAAAACATGTACTAGCCAGGACATTCAGAGGTCTAGAGAAGCAGTATCTGTTGGAAAGGGCCAAAGAAAATATAACTCGGGAGAGGAAGGAAGTGTTAAAAAAAAATCAGAATGGAATTTCGAGTTACAAAAGTGGATGCTTTTTTAGAAGATTGAACAGAAGGAAATGATCAGAGTGAAATTAGCTGGCTTGGAACAATGCTCTCTAAAAAGTGACCTATTCTGAGATGGGAAGATCATACCCCTTCGAGAAGAGACAATCAGCCTTTGTGTGCTATGTCAGTGTAAAAGCTGCTTCCAGCCGAGAGCAATGCAGCCCAGCACTTGCTTTTGAGAGGAGACGGTAAGATGACAGAGCGATGAACTTTAATGGGCTATCAGATATTTTTAAATAGCATTTTCCATTTTAAATGTGGATCCAAATCCAGTGCTAGGAGAATGGGGAGCTAAAAGCTTCGGTTCAAACCCTCAAAGCCTTTGCCAGTATCTGCACCGAAAGCTCTCTGACAAGAATACACTTGATTTCCAACCAGCAAGAGACTAGTTATTCCATTTAGGGAAATGACATTCTGATGACCTAAAATTACTCTTGCCGTTTCTGCAGCTCAGAGCTTTGCCAGTGCATCTGTCCCAGGTCATGCAGAAAAGTTTTGATAAGGCTTTTAGGGATCCCCTTCCTGAAAGGGGGTGCCAATTCCCCAACTACTTTGCTGAACAGGATATAATTTAGGTCAATGTGGTACATACCAGTCACTAAAGCTAACTATTTAAATATTGAGGAATCACGAGTGAGTGTTTACTACGTGGTGGCCTTCGTGTTAGATACTGGTAACAAAAAGACTGGAAATGACAAGCTTGTCGTTAAATATATGGCCCTGTGGGGAGGAATTCAAGCAAACAAATAATTAGAGAAGTCTTGGAAGGACAGCCAACTTGCCTCCAGAAAGGGAACGGAAGTTAATTGGGCTAAATCTACTTTCTTTCTAATTCACTCCAGCCTCTACAGTCTAGACCATGGCTTTAAAGGATTTTCCTCTTCCTAAGACCAGTGGGACTATTTAACCACTAATGATGCCTGGTGACCAGTTCAATCTTTGTACACTGTTTTCCGACATTTGTCACTTTGTGTCAGCCATGAATTATTTTCATTGCTTCTCAAGACTGTTCCATCTTGAATTTTCCTCCAATAGTCTTAAACATTCCTTTGAAATGTTCTGGGGTAAAAATTGTTTCCCTATTATTTAGTCTAAAATATTAAAGTTATATCAAGTATTATTTTTTCTATATGTGCTTTTATAATATAATTTCATCCCACAGATTCACAAGTAAAATAGAATCATGTTATTGGCATCAAACTTGTTATCTGTCAATGAGACTTTGGGAATGCTTCTAACTTTCCATTTGAGGTGGTAAACAGAATCCATATATTTAAGTATGTCATAGTAAATTTTCATCTATATTCACAATTTTATATATATATAAATATATATATGTATTTGAAAATTGTATTACTATGACCAAATGAAAAAAAGATGACATTCACATATTCAGTATTGTATAGATACTTTGCCAACGAATTACACGAAGCTGAAAACACTAGATAGAAAAGAAAATTACTAGCTTATGGCTCAATATGTGGGAATGCAGTTCCCCAATTTACTCAAACACATATTAGAAAGGATTAGACAATAAGAAAGTCCCAGGTAATCAAGGAAATCCAAATATCACACTGCAATCATTTCCAAGAATACCTTCACTGCCCAAGTTTATGTTCCTAGTCCTGGACTTGGGGTCACAGGCAATCTCACAGTGAATACCAAACAAAATTGGGACAGTTCTTTAATAAGATATTGATAAAATTCTACCACTTCAGTGTTTTCTGTCACTTTCTTTAGCCAGGTAAGAGCACTGACTATAATTGAGTTGTTGGAATGAGCTGGACTTGCAGGTGTTCATCCATCAGGAAGATGCCACTCTTGTGTGTGGTCACATGTGTTTGAATATCTTTATAACTGCATGTATCATAGTAGCATACATTCAGCAGAACCTGAGTCTTGTTTTCCAAATGATACAATGATCTATGGCAAGGTTATCACTAGTTGCCTCTTTGTACCATGCACACCACAAGGACAAGACCTATGCCTCTCTGTCTAAAATTCACTCGTATCCACTCATTCAAAGAACAACAAACATAAACTTACTGCACTCAGATCTTCTCTTTCAAACACTCTTATCCTACCCATGGTTCCTTAGCACACGTTAGTTACACCATGCAATTGGATGTAACAAAATTAAGAAAATGGAAATTGTTGGTATTTGCAAACATAGTTACTGTATTATTCATTCATGAATTCATTCATTCTTCCATCAAGTTTGTTTCAGCACAACAAAGTCAGCTCACCTTACTCTTGCCTTTTACTAATGGGAATGGTTCTCTCTGCTCCTTGCAGGGAACTGGATGAGACTCCCAACTGCCAAAGTGAGTTCTTGAAAACTAGTTGCTAATAAGAAGCAACTAGTTTAGGGGACTGGAGAGATGGCTCAGCGATTAAGAACACTGGCTGCTCTTCCAAAGGACCCAGTTTAATTCCCAACACCCACATTGGCAGACCACATTTGTCTGTAGCTCCAGTTCCAGAGGATCTGACACCTTCACACAGACATACATGTAGGCAAAGCGCCAAAGCACATTTAAGATAGATAGATAGATAGATAGATAGATAGATAGATAGATAGATAGATAGATAGATAGAGATAGAGAGATAGAAACCATGAGGATGTAGGGCTTGTGGGAGGTGATTAGATCATGAAGACAAAGCCCTCATGAGTTTAATGCCCTTTTGATGCTAGCCTTGGAGCAATACCTTGTTCCTAACACTATGTGAGCAGAAGTTATCCTTTATGAATGAAAAACCAAGACCTCACCAGATTCTGGGTTTATCAGAGTACTGATATTGTACTTTTCTCTCTCTTAAAAAAATATGAGTGCTTTTGTTATGTATAAGTTATATTAAGATATTTTATAAAGAACTTCAGATGAACTAAAACACATGAACTTTTTCTCTAGTAATTTTTAATTGCTTCCTTATGCACACATGCATATTTGCAGAACACAGGACTGAATCTACAGCCATTTGCATCCTTATGCAGAGCTCTATCACTCTACTATGCCCCTCACTCAGAACCCCATAGATAATATGGGTTCCAAGTCTGATGAATCACTAAATATTGCCATATTGATTTTGTATGAAAAGGAACAACCCAATCTTGATGAGATACAATGGGAACCATTGATTTTTCTTCCATCTGTCCATCAACTTTGGCCTCTCTAGGATAAGATAGTCTTGGCTATGGGTCAGAGTCAGGCCATTCTAACATTTATCTTGGAGACAGTGGATATCTCCTGTAGTTTGAATGCACTTGGCCCCTATAAGCTCCTAGGGAGTGGTATTATTAGGAGGTGTTTCTTTGTTAAGCATAGCTGTGGCCTTTTTGAGGAAAGTGTGTCGCTGTAGAGGGAGACTTGAAGTTTCACATGTGCCCAAGTCATGCCCAGTGTTTCAGACCACTTTCTATTGCTTATGAGTCAAGAGGTAAGGCGCTCAGGCACTTATCTTGTACCATGACTGCTGGTACACCATCATGTCATAGCATGATGATAATGGACTAAAGCTCTGAAATGGCAAGCCATCCCCAATTGAATGTTTTCCTGTTGAAGTGTTGCTGAGATCATGGTGTCTCTTCACAGCAATAAAAACCCTAAGAAAATACCTGTGGTTCACGTGCTTCCCTTATTGGACCACAGAAACATAGGGCAGTAAGCAGAAGCAAGAGACAGTAAACAGGAGAGCATGAAGAAACAGGATGCTCAAGAAGTGGGAAGGACGTAGAGGGAGAGAAAGGAAAGAGATATCTTGATTTAGAGAGTCATTAAAGGGCTAATGAGAAACATGGCACTAAGGAAATTCCCAGGAATCCAAAACAATGACCCCAGCTAAGATTCTAAGCATCAGTGGAGAGGACACCTAAACTGGCCTTCCCCTGTAATCAGATTAATGACTACCTTAATTGTCATCATAGAACCTTCATCTAGCAACTGATGGAAGCAGATACAGAGATCTGCAGTGAAACACTGGGTCGAGCTACTGGAGATCGGTCCAAGGAAGGGAGGAGGGATAATATGAGATACCCACAGGAACAGCTGACTTGAGCTAGTGAGAGCTCACTGACTCCAGACTGAAGGTGGGGGACCCTGCATAGGACCAAACTAGGCCCACTGAATGTAGGGGACAGTTGTGAAGCTTGGGCAGTCTGTGGGTCCACTGGCTGTGGTATGAGGATTTATCCCCATGGCTTGAACTGGCTTCTTGGAGTACATTCTCCTTGGAATGTACCTTGCTCAGCCTAGATACTCGGGGAGGGCCTTGGTTTTGCCTTGAGGTGAAGTGTCAGACCTTGTTGACTCCCCATGGGAAGTCTTACTCTTTCGGAGGAGTGGATGGTGGGGTGGAGTGGGAGGAAGGGTGCAGTGAAAGGAGGGCAGAGAGTGGGAATGGGGATAACTATGTAAAGTGAGAAAAGATTGTACCAAAGAATTATTAATAAAAAAAATTTGAAAAAAAAAGATAGTAAACAGGAACACCAAAAGAATACTTTCAAAGGCCCCGAGCTGAACCTGGTATCTTGTCCACCTGCCATCTATGCTCAAGCCCTGCTAAGTTGAGTTGAGTGAGACTCTCAAAGAGACACAAGTAAAGGCTAAAAGTCGGGATAACTGTTGACTGTGTTTCATGGGATAAAATCTTAACTTTATTAATGTTTTTAAATATACAAAAAATAATTTTGTTTCTTCAAACTACTTGACAGTTATGTGACAAATTTGCTTATTGTTTACAATTCCCTACCCTGTCTCTTTCAGTAATAAGGATATGCATGCACACTTTTCCTAATAGGGCTTCATTGCTATTGGATATTGGATTATAATCAAGGGTAGTAATCTGATCGTAATCCGATCGTGTCAACATGTCAGTATGGATGCTTCCTCTACTTATTTGTGTCAATGCAAATTTGTCCTAGTTTGCATGTTTGCATGTATAATACAAATGTGTGTGTAGCAGGTGACATATATCACATATATTTGATGCCTATCATCTATGTGGATATGATATATATATTTATATATATATATATATATATATATATATATATATATATATATGCCTGTGTATATATCCATTTCTATTCCATTTGATCTGGTAGAGTAGAGTAGGGTGAGGGAAGGAAATGTATTAAAATCTTAGACGTTAAAATACCATCTTCCACTAAATAATTACATGCGTGTTTTTTCTTAACGCGTTGACACACATTGCTCTAAAAAGAATTGTGATTTATTACATATGAATTGTGACTGATCATGGTATTAACTAATTAAACTAATGATTTGTTTCTTTTAAGATCAAACATTGTGTGATGACTAAAAACTTAAGCACTGTACTAAATACTACATCTCGATCCCATTCCCTGACCCAGGAGTTTGACTCTTTTGCTCAGCCTACATTTTCCCCAGTTTTATGACTTCTCCTTTGAGATGGAACAGAATATGGACCCAATAACTCAGGTCTGTGGACACCATGTTCCTATCCATGCACATAAAGGATTGACTATTTCCTCATGTTTTTTTAATATGATGCACAACATTTGTAACTTTTCTGTCACTTTTGGGCCTTATACAGTGTCTCTTGCCAGTTCTTAGTATTTTCCAATGAAAATAATTTGTGTAGCTATCTTCTTTTTCCTGACCTTCCCTGCTACATTAAATGAAATATTTGAAAATATGCTTTGAGTGGAAAATAGTTACACAAATATGCTCTGTAATTATTAAAAGAAAATGTAATAAATCTACAGATTGTAATTTAGAAAGTAAATATCACTTGTGTCTCTCAGGGCAAGGGAAGATTAAAACTGCAAGATATATAAAAAAGCTATTTTTAGTTCACCTCTGTCAAGCAAACCTGATTTTAAACACAATATATAACTGCAGAAGGACATCTGTTCCACACAAAATGCTTTCCCCATTATCTCTCACCTACAACTCATATCAAAGAATGAATGAAGAGACAGAAAAATATGGGAATCTGACTATTAGCCATGGAGGAGGGGCTCCATAGGACCGGTTTTCCACAATATGTTGGATTCACTTGACATTTGGGCTTCCAGCTGATACATTTTGACAAGGAGGGGAGTTCATCCGGGAACAAAGGTCCCTTTGTTATCCCCTTGTCCATCAGTACCAGAATTTCGCCTAGCTTGGTCATGTGCAGATCTTGTGTACATAATCCCAACTGCTGTGAGTTGATGCCTGCACGAGTTACATCATGCTCAGAAGTCTGCCTTCTACAGCTCTCCTCCCAAGCCTTTCTGCATCCCTCTGCTGTTCTCTCTGCCCCTCTTCCCCAAAATTTCTTTAGCTTTGAAGGGAAGCAATATCAGATGGATGTGATCAATACGCATTGTAATGTATAAAACTCTCATTGAATTAGAACTATTGCTGTTGTTGTTGTTGTTGCTGCTGCTGTTGTCATTGTTTCAACACAGGGTATCCTTGTGTGGTCCTGTCTGTCCAGGAACTTGCTCTGTAGACCAGGCTGGCCTCAAACCAGAGATCTGCCTGCCTCTAAGAATATATAAACTTTTGCTCCACAAAATAAATTTCAATCTTATGAATCTGAAATAATACAAACTGAAATATTTTAAAGCTATAATGATTTGTTTTTAACTGAAGACAAGTTTGAAATCAAAAGAAGAACAAGAAAATGAAATTCTTTTACATAATGAGGTGTGAGGTGATGGAACAATTAAGACAAACCCAGACTGAAGGCTTTCCCAGGGTGGGATTCAGAGCTGATATTCCATCTGATTCCAAATAATTTTGCAGCCCCTTCAATGTCATCTATATTCTAGAATCAGAAAAACAAAACAAACAGACAAACAACAACAACAAAATATCCTATCAGAGATATGTTGAGGGGGCCAGTTCCAGAATAATACGTAACAAGAAGAGGTTCAAAAGTCCTTTTGCAATCAAAGGACAAGCATTGAGAGTGGACACCACAATACCACGGCCAGACTATAAGCCTGGTGAGGACCACACTATTTAGAAATCCCACTAATATAGCAGCTCTAAGATATTTCTGTAAAGGATTCAGAGAGAACACTAATTAACCCAGACAGGGAAATCTACAAAAGCTGTAGTCCTTCTGCTGACAAATATCCTCTATTGGCATTTTTGTGAACCATTCCTGACATTTTGCCAGTTCTGCTGTCAAATTTCAAGGGGTGCTGAAAGAGTGAGTAGGTTTTTAAAAGCAAAATCTATAGGACTAAGTCTGATTACAGAACTGCTGGCTGCCTTAAAACAAAAACCAAACATGGAGAAGGATCATTAAAAACCAACTTGCGAAGAACCACCTATCCTCCTG
>PVIU01034695.1:0-11070 GCA_004026605.1 Ondatra zibethicus | reverse complement strand
TAGTTCCATCCATTTTCCTGCAAAATTTAGGCTGTCGTTATTTTTTTTCTGCTATGTAGTACTCCATTGTGTAAATGTACCACATTTTTTTATCCATTCTTCGATCGAGGGGCATTTAGGTTGTTTCCAGTTTCTGGCTATGACAAATAAAGCTGCTATGAACATAGTTGAGCACATGTCCTTGTGGCACGATTGAGCACCTTTTGGGTATATACCCAAAAGTGCTATTACTGGGTCTTCAGCACAGACACTGAGAGAAACAATTAATAAATGGGACCTCCTGAAACTGAAAAGCTTCTGTAAAGCAAAGGACACGGTCAACAAGATAAAATGCCAGCCTACAGAATGGGAAAAGATCTTTACTAATTCCACATCAGACAGAGGTCTGATCTCCAAAATATACAAGGAACTCAAGAAATTGGACAACAAAAGAACACATAATCCAATAAAAACTGGAGCACAGACCTAAACAGAGAACTCTCAACAGAGGAATCTAAAATGGCTGAAAGACAATTAAGGAAATGATCAACATCCTTAGTCATCAGAGAAATGCAAATCAAAACAACTCTGAGATTCCATCTTACACCTGTAAGAATGGCCAAGATCAAAAACACTGATGACAACTTATGCTGGAGAGGCTGTGGAAAAAAGGGAACACTTCTGCATTGCTGGTGGGAATGCAAGCTGGTACAACCCCTATGGATGTCAGTGTGGCGATTTCTCAGAAAATTAGGAGACAACTCAGTTTTAATGTTTCAAACTTGAGCACGTTGTTTCTTTATCAGTGTGTTCTTGTCTCAAAGAGGTGTAAAATCAAGCATTGAGAACATTGAGAAGTCATGAGTGCTCCCCCTAATCCTCTCGACTCCTCACTCTCATTACTACCATTGACTTAGTTCCTTCCAGTGCTTTGTCCATAGGGGTGAGACCAAGGACTTCAACTTCCACATTTTTGCCTCTTTTTCTCCAGATTCTATCATCAAATGTATTTGCCAAAACCCAAGACAGTGATCAACAAACAAAGATTTATGCCACCAGGAAAACCCTCTTAAAATGCACTACAAGTTACCCATGAATTCTTCCCCTGTTGCGCGTACGCCCTGAATGGTTGTGCTTATGTTGCTAGCTACTTAAGAGGCAGAAGCTGTAAGAAGCTGTAAGACTGCTGAGCGGGGAGATTGGGCCTGCAGGGTACTCACACTAAATATAGTAACATTATGCTGCAGAGCTGTAAAGAGATTTCTCATCGTCTAGAGGGAAAGACTTCTCAAAAAGATGCTTAGGCAACACCATGGAAACCTTAATGTGCTTAAGAAAAAAAGAAACTTTCTTGTCTAAAAATAATGCTTCATTTTCAATTTCATGTTACATTATTTTATTATTTTATATTGATATTTTGAGAATTTGTGGCTGATCTTAACAGAATAACAAAACGCTTGAATTTCATGCTTGCTACTATACATCTGAATGTTTTTACTTACTTATAATATTCTGTATTTGATTTATATTAGATTTCATGACTATACATAGTGTTTAAAATATATTTATATTTTATGTGGAACCTATATGAGCTTGAATTACATATTTGATTTCAGCTTGTTTTCAACTTGATACTTTTTAGGCAGAACGAGTGCTAATATTCTGATACTAAACAGACATATATGTGAATATACATACACTCATATACCACATTCAGTGCCAATATTGCAGTTAAGTAAATGGATGAGCCCTTCAAGATGGAGTCACAACCAAAGAAACTCATATACTGGTTAAAACCCAGCTGTTCAGAAGTTGTTACTAGTGCTGTCTGACTTTTCTATGCCTTCAGATAATTCTTTAGCTTCATGTGCTCAGACTCCAAGATTTCTGAAAGTAGCAAATGATTGTATAATGTAAATTACTAATTTTTGGTTGTGATCTTAGCCTTAAATGGCTGAACCATTTATTCAGCTTCCTAAATTACTACTAATCTCATCATATGACAGATGAAAAACAAGTGAGTTGGGGGAAGGAATTTAAAAGATTTTAAAAACCTTTATTGTACTAACATGTTATAGTAACTGCAAATAACTATCAGATAAATATGGCATTTTGCTACCAACCATACTTTGTACAAAATAAATAAATAATAAATGAATAAACAACTCAGAAATTGAGTCAACTCATGAAATTATGAGCATGATATAAATATAAGATATGGATTATAAACAAACACACAGCACATACACAAAGAGAGAGAGATGAGACAGACAGATAGCTAAAACTGGAAAATGACTGAATATTTCTGACTCTATTCTCTTGTCTTCATCAGCATTCTCGTCTCCCTAGATATTTCTTCATAGGTCACAGAAAGGAGACTCTAGCTCCTTTCGTACTATCCTTCAACAATTGTGGTGCCATGCCGTAAATATAAATTTATGAAGATGATAGAGACCGTTAATGAGAAAATGAAAACCTCCCCTAAAGAAATGGAGGAAAAGATAAACAAAAGTTGGGAGAAATCAATATATCTCTTAGAGAAAGCAAAGAAAACCAAGAAAAACAATCAAACAGGTGAAACAAACAATTCAAACATCTCAAGACTTAAAAAAAATTGAAATAGAGGCAATAAAGAAAAACACAAACCGAGAAAATTCTGGAAATGGAAAATCTGGGTAAATGAACAGAAACTACAGCTGCAAGCATAGCCAACAGAATACAAGCAATGGAAGAGAGAATCTCAGGAGTTCAAAATGAAATAAAGGAAATAGATTCATTGGTCAAAGAAAATATTAAATCCAACAATTTCTTAACACAAAACAATAAGAAAATCTGTGACACCATGAAAAGACAAAAATTAAGAATAATAGGGATAAAATAAGAACTCCAGCTCAAAGGCACAGAAAATATATTCAACAAAATTATAAAAGAAAACTGTCTCAACCTAAAGAAGGATATGCCTATGAAAGTACAAGAAGCTTAAAGAACACCAAATAGACTGATCCAAAAAAATGTCCTCTCACCATATAATAATCAAAACACTAAACATACAAAATCAAGAAAGAATATCAAGAGTTGCAAATGAAAAAGGCCAAGTAACATATAAAGGCAGACCTATGAGAATTACACCCAACTTCTCAATGGAAACTCTGAAGCCAAGAAGGTTCTGGACAGATGTATTGCAGACACTAAGAGATCACAAATGCCTATACCCACACTACTATATCCAATAAAACTTTCAATCTCTATAGATGGAGAAAACAATATATTCCTTGACAAAACCAGTTTTAAACAATAACTATCCACAAATCCAGCCTTACAGAGTACTAGAAAGAAAATTCCAACCCAAGGAAGTTGGTTGCACCCACGAAAACACAGGCAACATTTAACCTCACACCAACAAACCCCAAAGAAGGGAAACACACAAACACTACCACCAAAAAATAACAGGAATTAGTATTCACTGGTCATTAATATCTCTTAATATCAATGGATCCAATTCACTTATAAAATTACACAGGCTAAAAGAATGAACTTAAAAACAGGATCCATCCTCCTGCTACATACAAGAAACACACCTCAACCTTAAAGAGAGACATTGCCTCAAAATGTATGGGAAAAGATTTTCTAATCAAATGGACATAAGAAACAAGCAGGTGTAGCTAGCTTACTATCTAACAAAATAGACTTCAAACTAAAATCAATTAAGAGAGATGGTGAAGGACACTTTATACTCATCACAGGAAAACTCCATCAAGATGAAGTCTCAATTACGAACATCTATACCCCAAATGCAAGATCACCCACATATGTAAAAGAAATATTACTAAATTATTTGAATCACACATTAAACAAACCACACACACTAACAGTAAAAGACTTCAATGCCCCACTGTCACCAATGGACAGGTCATCCAGTCAGAAACTTAACAGAAAAATATGAGAACTAACAGGTATCATGACTCAAATGGGCTTAACAGACATCTATAGAACATTTCAACCAAACACAAAAGAATAATATAAATAAAGAGATGATAGAACATAGGTTGGCAGATAGATAGGTAAATATATAAATTTTAGCTATACCTATCTAGCTATGTAAATGTATTAAAGTATCCATTTGTGGAAATATATAATAACAGACACATTTATACATATATTGTTATATTCTTTTATAAAGTCATAATTGCCTTGTAAAGAAAAATGAAAACTATTCTTTTTTTCTATTCTCTTCAGTGATTTGTAAAAGATTGATATTATTTCTTCCTTTGTAATTTGGAAAGAAAATAATTGTTAAAATTCTGGTAGATTTTTGTGAGAAGTATTCAATCTTCTATTTCATTTTATTTTCACTGAAAATATTTTCATAAATTAATATATTCTGATCGCAATTTCCTAGCATGCATGAGATTGTGATTATTATCATTAAATTTTACTGATTTGAATGGGGAACTAGCTAGTGACAAAGATAGTGTCAGACCTTTTCTCATGCTTGTTGTTGTGCTCATCCTCCTAAATGGTGGTTTCTCTCACCTCCCTAAACCACTACCCCCAAGATGATCACTTTTTCTAGCTTCTTGGACTAATAGCATTGGATGCTTTTTAAGTGTATGTCCCAAGAGACTATGACTGTAAGATAGGGAGAACAGCAGGAGAGAGACTTTAGTGGGTCCCATAGTAGATGAGGAAGACAGATGGGAAGCAGAATATGACAAGCAAAGAGCTTGGGTATAGAATTTATTTAGGAAAATGATTTGGGGGAGAGAGGGAGAAAGAGGAGAGAAGCATAGACAGAGAGAGGGGGGAGGAGAGAGAGAGAGAGAGAGAGAGAGAGAGAGAGAGAGAGAGAGAGAGAGAGAGAAGGAGAGAGGGAAGGAGAGACTAGAAAAGAAGGAGCCAAGATGTACATACCACGGAAGATAGGGAGATTGGGAGAGGGCGGAGCTTCTCTTAAAGGGACAGGGTACTATCTGGGTTCATCCTGCCAGGTGAGAAGGAAAGCCAGAATAATCCTAACAAAGACATCTAGCCTTATTGTTATGCACTCATAGAGACACGACCTTTCCAGATTTACCTCATTTATCATTTTTGGGGTGTGATGCATAAGCTTAACTCTACTCTCTTAATAAATTTCAAGAATGTAAAGCAGTATTATTAACCTTATTCAATGTTACACAATAGATACAATAAATGCATGCCTCTTATCTACCCAAAGGTTTTTTTTGCCATTTCCATATACCTTGGTACTTCACATCCACTGTAACCCCTACATCACATTTATATTTTCTGCTTCTTTCCATTTACTTTTGTACATTTCATGTAAAAAGGGAATCATAGGCTGTTTAGAGTGCTTAACAGGTAAATATGCTGTCTCCCAAGCTTGGCACTTGACAATCTGAGTTTTATCCCCAGGACTCACATTGTGGAAGGACAAAGTCACACTCAAACTATGGCATTCTTATGTGAACGAACACACATGGATGTATATATACACAAAACACAGAGAAATAAATGTAATACAATATTAAAAGTTTATGAAATCAAGCAGCATATTTCTTTTCTATGTCTATTCTGATCACTTAATATGTTGCTGGGTGTTATCATTGTTATCACAAGTAGTTGGAATTTCTTTTCAAATCTGGATAATAATCAATTATTTGTGCATGAGTTATAAAGTATATACCGCACTTTCTGTTCCTTTTCATCCTCTGATACACATCTACCAATATTCTGTATCTCGGTTATTGGGAATAATACTGGAATGAACATGGTTGTGAAGAGAGTTGTACAACATTCTTATTTCTAGATATCCAAGTTTTCCCAGAGCAGCTCAATCAGCTTTAATTCCCACTAATACATGCCAGTTCTCCACTCACTAAAACTTTTCAGTGACAACCACCCTCACAAATATGATGTCCTATGTTACCGGGTTTAATTTCTGGTTTGGGGGTGATCAATGATACTCAGGACTGTGCATGTTACCAGGAGCCCACTGCTATGGAACCTGCTCATATCTCCATACTGGTAGGGCAAGTACTGTTTTCAGGATAAAATCTCTTTTCTATTCCCCATTGGTTTTATTTCTTCCTCCTTAATTTTAATTATCTCTAGATTTTTGTTTTATGAATTCTCTAAGAATGAGTGATAGAAAATTCCTGAGCTCTGGGCAAAGAAAGGAAGGTGTTGTGCAAACATGTAGTCTCCATCTACACTTTACGTACCTGAATAAAGAATATAGCTACATAATGTATGCATTTTTATCAAGTCAATCTTTCATCCAGTGCATGTGTGTGTGTCTATTGAACCTCAAATTTCATTTTTATATGATTGATTCCATGTAATTTATTGCAGAGTGTTAATAGTATAAATTTCTTAATATTGATTTCAACTATAGTAAAATCTCAATGTATAATACATTAAAACATATTCTGTTGTTCTTTGAATACTATAATTTCCCTGATTTTTATATATTTTCACATTCTATATAATCTAAAATTTTTTTGTGTGCTTGTTAGTTCAGGTTCCCCAGAGAAAGAGACCTGATAGAATGAATATAGTGAAAGGGGATTGACTAGATTGGTTTACAAGATACATTCCGAGTAGTTCAACATGTTGGGTCTTGTTGCCTCTGCCTCCACTCTCAGCATAGCTATACTGGAAGGACAGGTGAATGCTTTTGCATCCATCACTGTGTGGCCTGAGGGATGCGAGTGCTGATGCTGTTGATTGCACAGTAAAAGCTTTATTCAATGAACCATCGCCTCAGCCTGGGATCCTAAAGTGTTATAAATGTATCAAGTAAGGCTAGGATTCCACAAAGATCTCTCCTCTGTATTTCAATAGATTGTATCTATCTAATCCAAAAATTAGCTTCTTTGATTGAGAAGGGAGAACTGCTCAGTCATCTATTGGCAAGTACTCAAATGAGGTTAGAAATTTTAGTGGTTTAGGAAAGTTACAGTGATAGCTTGTTCTCTGGATTCAGTCCTGGGGAGCTGGCTAAGTTTATAGCAGGTATGAAGTCTCTCCAGTTGAGCAGGCTTCAGTCTATTAGACAACTGTTGTCTACCACCAAAATATAAGGACCATTATTACATCCGTAGGGATGTCTTGCCATGCTGATCATTAATTGCTCATTTTTTAACAACTAAAAATTATAAAAACAACTTAATATCTTACCAAGTGACACTTAAATATAAGGACAGAATACAAGAATTAGAAGCCTGGGAAAGTTGAGAAAAAAATAGAAAAATCCTTTAGAGTAACAAATTTACACTTCTTACTGATAGGAAACTTACATTTTGGTGACATAATACAGTCCTGATGGCTAAAGTACATAAATCTAATTGAGGACAAAATTGTAATATCTGATAGGGTCTGTATGCACTATCTTTACTAAGATATCACCTTCTGTCATCGTCTTAATTTCTTGTTCTTACAAGAATATGTATGAAAAGAGTTATATGAGAAAATGCCCATGAGGTTTTTATTATCATAAAGAACTAAATAAATGCACAAATGTTGATAAAATCCAAAATAAAATTTCATTTAATTTTAGGAATATAAAGAAGATATCACCAAAGTTTAAGGACCTTGTTCTGACCATGTAGGGTTTCAAATGTGCTTCCAATACCAATTCCTCTTCCATGTCTCAATGTGTCAATTTATCCACTAAAGTTTTGATTTAAAATGATCAATGTATTTTTGTGCTCTCTCTTATCTGAGTTATGAATGAATTAATAAATCAAATATATCAATGAATAAGTTAACAACCAAATTATTGCTTTTATATACATATAAAAGGTTGATCTTGTTTGTAACTGAAGAAATTCAACAGAGATCTTAACAGCAACTATTTTACAGAACAAATAGAACTGGCCAGTAGATGTAAAAATTTACCAAGAGATTCTAATTTAAGCAAAAATGAAACAATGGAATAATATATTTATTAATCTGCACAGGTATGTGGGGAAAACATTCCTAGGTACTATGAATTAAGTACTTTTATGTCTTAGTTTATTTCTAAGATTTTTTTTACTGTTACTACAATTCAAGAGAGCATGTATATATACATGTGTGTCTCTGTTATGTATATTATGTGTTTGCATATGTACTTCAACAGTATTAGTAGGAAAAGTGGAAACAACTCAACTATCTCTGTTGTAGATTTGCAGAGTGGATTAATTAATAAGATCAATCTGAGTAACAAATATCCATAACCATAAAAGATACATGGATGTGTAACTAAACTTAAAAGTTTAGTTTTAAAATGAAAAAAAAAAGCATATGTCTGTCAGTCACAGGAGAGATGAAAGTCAGATTCCTTTGAAAGACAGGACTTCTTTAGGTATAACAGATGTTTGTAGAGCCCATTAAAACATAAGTTAGGAAAGAGGTGGGTATGTCTGCATCCTTATTTTAGCTTACTAATGATTATAGTCTTTGGGATTCATGTTGATAGTTTTACAAGAACCTAAGGCTTCAAGTTAAATCTAGCCATACTGCACAGTTGGGACAAGTGGTCAAGGTTGGAAGTTGAACTGTAAGCACTGTAACAACTGTGTAAGCCATGTGTTCGAAGTGTTGGGGAGCTCATCACATAACTCTTCTTTCCTCTGTATGACTTCACTTCCTGTCAACTCACCAAAGATTTGAAGAAAGTAGATAAAATTCCTCTTTTCTGCTCTACTCTTACTTGTCTTTAAGAGGTTGAAGTATTAGTAGGAAAAAGATAGAAGCAGATTGGAAACAATATCTTCATGACAGTCAATGAGGATAGTTTTGAAGATTAGACTGAGGAGAGAACTCAATTGTGCTTTTTTATGAAGAAATCTATGATGAGATCAGCATATTCACATGAGGACCTGATCAACCCAAGTGGCAAGAAGGAGTAGCTCCCACCATGTGGTTGAGAGGCAAGGATGGTATGTTCTGTGGCAGGTTTCTGATTAAGAATAACTGGGAAGCATTGAGCTGACAATGTGTCATTGATTCTGCTAAAATGTATAAATAAAATAATTCCAAGAGAAAGTGAATGGAAGGCAAAATGAGAACCTGTAAGTTTCTAGAGAAACTATCAAAACACCTATCATTAAAAACTTATCATAAAAGTCAGAATTAAGTCAGTATTTGTTGACCGTGGAAGTCCATTGTACTAAAAATTACACATGCATTGGCAAGTACTGCTTCATATTACCTTTAAAGAAATATTTCCCAGAGCAAGTATCCTGAACTGTTTCTGACCCTTCTTAGTCCTTGCCTAGTTGTGACATTTGAACTGTCATACTCTACTCCATTGATAGGTGCACCCACAGCAAATGAATTCATAATTCCAATATTGATGCCATCATTACTTGTGCATTTTGTCTTATTGTTTTGGCTCAGTTTGCCAAAACTTTACTTTAGCAGTTTTTAAAAGAACTTGATTTTGTTGAACTTTATTCAGTTATTATTTACTTAGGAGTTTTATTGAATAAAAAATAATTTCTCTCTGTGTGTGTGTGTGTGTGTGTATAAGAAAGAGAGACAGTGACAGAGAGACAGAGAGACAGAACTTAGGAGTGGGTTCTTTCCTTCTATCATGTGGGGCCCAGAAATTACATGGAAGTCATTAGCCATGGCAGTAAGTACTATCACAGTGGCCCTATTATCTAAATTTAATGAACTTTTTTGCTCAACATTCTTAAGTGTGTATTATGAATATTGATGAGAATACATTTAAATCTTTCAAAAATAGTTTAGATCATTTATTTTGAAGTTATAACTGCCCCCTCAAATTACTATTTAGAGTATTTCTGGAATTTCTTTCATTATAGGACTAAAGTTTATTTTTAATAGTTCTTATTTATTTTTTTTAATTTTTCATCCTTTTTGATCATATTTACTCACCTTCCCTAATTTCTCTAAATTCTCACCTGCATCCCTACCAACCAAACTTCATGTCCTCTATCTTGTTTTAAAAACAAAACAAAACAAAAAACAAGAAGTCTGGTTTGTGTTGGCCAGCGACTCTCGCTCAAAGGGACTACCGTACAGTATAGTTCATATACACAGTGTCAATGCATTGAAGAAAACTCGCTCTTCTTCTCCAGCAGCTATCCATTAAGAATAATTTCTTGGCAGGGGATGGGACTTCATGTCACTTCTCCTCTTCCATGGTGGGATTTTTGTCTGGTCTGAGCTTGTGTGAATCTTGTACATATTGTCACAGTCTCTGTGATTTCATATGTAAAATTGCTACTCAATGTTATGTATATTTTAAGATTTTGATGTAATTCTTTAGATTCTTGTATTTCTTAGAAATGTGACAAATATATGGAATCATTTACATTTTTGTTGCTGCATTCCGTAATTCATTTTTAATTTTATTAATCAAATTAGTGATTTTAATTCTATTATGTGCATTGTATTATATAGGATAAAATACTAAATTACTAGCAATTACTAAATAGAAAATAATCCATAGGGTTATTTTGTATAATAATGGTTATTATAGCTATTGCTTATTAATAAATACTATATGTATAGAATTTGTTTTCTCATAGGCATAAATATAAGAACATAAAATCATATGATCATTCTTTATTTTTACTAAAATTAATAAGTTTACAGACAAAACCATATGGGTTAAGAGTGCAAAAGGCCTAAGAGCATGTTTCCAAACAGACATTGCACTGACTTTCCTAACATCTGTTTGATAGCGAGAGAAAAATAAAGCATTTACTATACACATACAGGCGTGCTTCAAATAGCTGTAACGGAATTTCTATGAATTCTCTCAAATACTCACTGCTTAACAAAAACAAAAGATCATTAATTATTAAGGAAATTTATTTTTTTTTTGTTTTTTTTTTTTGTTTTTTTTTCCATACATTGTTTTGTTTTATTTTTTAAATTCAAGAACATAATTAAAGATAAAAAAAAATTTTTTTCCTTTCTTCCCCTTCTCCCGGTCCCCTCCCACTACCCCCCACCCCTCCTCCCTCCCCCTTCTTCCTTGAAAGAGGGCATGGTGCCCTGCCCTGTTGGAAGTCCAAGGCCCACCCCCATCCCTCCTGGCCTAGGAAGGAGTGCATTCAAAAAGACTCGGTT
>PVIU01034694.1:0-11070 GCA_004026605.1 Ondatra zibethicus | reverse complement strand
GGAGGGAGGAAGGCAGGCTGGCTGTCAGGAGTCTTTAAGTACATTATCTCATCCAGAATAAAGTCACTCTTTCCATCTCCTTAACATATCTTCAGATGCATCCTTTTTCCTGAAAGGTGGTATTCTTGCCAGGTGACTGACAAGGCCAGTAAAATTAACTGAACTAACTCTTAGCAGGTGGATTCATAATAGTATATCTTTATAACATTAGACTTCCTATGTTTCAAGTGTCAATTTCCCTTCTAGCGATTAGTAACTTTTCATTAATTAGCCTCAGCAAAGACCTGATATACCCACTGTCCTTAATTACACATGGTACTTTGATGTGGGATTCCCCTCTGTGTGCTATAACTATATATTATCACCATTGGTTATTAAAAAAGCTGTTTCAATCAGTGGATTAGCAGAGCAAAGCCAGGAGTGAAATCAGAAAAAGAGATACAGAGAGAAAGTAGGCAGAGTCAAAGAGATGCTATGTAGCTGCCAAAGGAGACAGATACCGGATCCTTACCAGTAAGCCACAGTCTCATGTCAATACATAGATTAATAGAAATGGGTTAATTCACGATGTAAGAGCTAGCTAGACATGTCTGAGTCATTGGCTGAAACAGCTGTATTCATTAACCAATGATAATAAAACATATTCACAGCATACAGAGAGAGATCCCACATCAGTATTTTACTTTCTAAGGAGATGCAAAACTTCTCCTTCTAAGATTTGGTGTATGTTAGCAGGGAATTATGAATTGGGATTCAAAGCTGATCATTAACAGAGATCTGCCTTCTATGGTTCCTCACCAGCTATCACCTGTATCTCTACCTAACACTGCCATCTTTCAGGTCATGCCTTTTTTTAAAGTTCAACACAGCTGAACCATACTTCAAGTTATTATGTATTATAAACACTATTAACTTTTCCAGTTAACCTTGCTACATGAAAGAAACAAGTGTGGAGGTTGTAATGTGAGTCAGACACTTCATATGTGAATCTTCTATTTAATTACACAAAACTTTAAAGCATGATCTAAGGCACTACTTTTTATGTGTCATTATTTTATAAAAAAAGAGATGTTTAAATATTACCTAGAATGAAAAATGTAAACATTTTGCCATTTTAACACTACAGTATAATCTGAGAAACAAAACAGTCTACTATCATAGCCATTTCCAGGTTCCTTCCTCAGGTCAGTTTTCTAGAACTTTCCAATATTAGGAACTGGGACAAAGTTATTAAATAGAAAAAGTAAGAAAGGAGCCCTCCTTTTCCTTATTTTCTCCTCACTGCAGATAGTCATGACAGGCTTTATAAATTATGTATAGTGAGATATTACTAATAAATAAGAATAACTATTAAAAATATAATACCAATGATATGTATATAAATAGAATTTGTGAACTGTTTGTTTACTTCTAGAACTTACAGTTTAATATTTTGGACCATTGACCATTGGTAATTGAAACCACAGAAGTGAAAATCACAGATAATGGAAGATTTTTACACAGTCAATAAAGTTGTGAGAATCTTACTTAACCCTTTAAGAGAATTTTTTTTGTGTGTGTGGCTTTTCAAGACGGGGTTTCGCTGTAGTATTAGAACCTGTCCTGGAACTAGCTCTTGCAGAACAGGCTGGCCTTGAACTCACAGAGATCTGCCTGCCTCTGGTGCGTGCCACCACTGCCTGGCTAAGAGAATGTTTTTAATCTGAACTATTCCAGGAATTTTGCCTTCCAACAGTCATATTCTATTTACTTAGATAAGTTTAAAAGACAACAGTAGTTGGATGACTTCCAATTTTCTGAGAAAACACTATGTTAATTTTCAAAGTGACTGTACAAGTATGTCCTCCCACCAGGAATGGGAGAGTGTTCTCCTTGATCTATTTCTTTGCCAGCATGACCTGTCACTTGTGTTTTTGATCTTAATCATTCTTACAGGTAAAAAGTGGTATCTCAGAATCATTTTGATTTTCATTTCCCTGATGACTAAGGATGTTGAATATATCTTTATGTGTTTCTTGGCAATTTGAAATTTCTCTATTGAGAATTCTCAGTTTAGATCTCCAACCCATTTTTAATTGGATTTTTCAGTTTGTTGATGTCTAGTTTCTTGAGTTCTTTATATATTTTTTAAAAGTCTTCTGTCAGATGTGGAATTGGTTAATATCTTTTCCCATTCTGTAGGCTAGTGTTTTGTCCTCTTGAGGGTGCTTTTTGCCTTAAGAAGCTGATCACTTTCATGAGGACCCATTTATTAAAATGTTGATCTTAGTGTCTGTGTGATTAGGGCTCTGTTTGGGAAGTGACTTCTGTGCCAATGCGTTCAAAGTTATTCTCTCATTTCTCTTCTATCAGGTTACTTGTATCTGGTTTTAGGTTGAGGTCTTTGATCCATTTGAATTTGAGTTTTTTGCAGGGTGATTAACATGGCTCTGTTTGCAATATTGTGCATGCTGAAATCCGGTTATGTCAGCATCTTTTGTTGAAAATTCTGTCTTGTTATCCTGAGCCCACCATCTCCTATAGCCAGGCAAGACATCCAGTGGAGGTATTGGGACTCCAACCCAGTCACATACCCTGTGACCTAAAATTTACCCTGCCTAAAAAATGTGTTTTGGTTAAGGAGGCCCAGAAATTTTGGGAGTAGTCAACTAATGATTGGTCCAGCTTCAGACTAATAGCATGAGAGGGAATACACCCCTGATATTGCCTGGAACACCAGGATTCAGAGACTCGACATCCCAGAGACCTAGGATTGAATAAAACATGACTGAAAATAAAAATGTCAATGAAATAATTCCTAATGACGTTCTGTTATACTCATAGATTGTTACCTAGTTTATTTGTCATCAGGGAGACATCCCCTAACAATAGAAACAGATGCAGAGACCCAAAGCCAAACCTAGGCTGAGCTTGGGAATTCTGCAGAAGTGGGGAGGAAGGATTATGGCCACCACAGGGATCAAGGATACCACAAGAAAACCCACAATGTCAACTAGCCTGGGGTCATAGGGGCTCACAGAGACTGAACCACAAACTAGAGAGCTTGAATGGGATTGACCTAGGCTCTCTACATACATATTACAGATGTGTAGCTTGTGAAACTTCTAACAGTAGGATCAGGGGATTGGTGTAGGAGGTCCTTCTTTCTATGTGTTGCTTTTATTGGTTGAATAAAGAGACTGCCTTGGCCTTTTGATAGGGCAGCCCTCAGGTAGGCCGAGTAGACAGAACAGAATTCTGGGAGGAAGAAGGGAGTGAGAGAGAGGGCCGCCACCATGAAATCACCAGAGTCAGACATGCTGAATCTTTCCCGGTAAGCCACAATCTCGTGGTAAACACAATTTAATAGAAATGGGTTAGTTTAAGATGTGAGAGTTGGCCAAGAAGAGGCTAGTTATAATGGGCCAGGCAGCATTTAAATAAATACAGTTTTCATGTAATTATTTTGGGTATAAGCTAGCCAGGCGGCCCGGAGCCGGGCGGGATGGAACAAAGGGGCCCCTGCGCCCCTCTCTTACTACAGCGGATGCTTCCAACTGTTACCTGCTTTTGGTATTCTCTCTTCTTACTCAGATGCCTCCTCCAGATTTAATAGGAAAGTAAGTGCCTAGTCTTAGTTCAACTTGATATATCATGGCTTGTTGAGAGGTCTGCCCTTTTCTGAAGAGAAAGGAGGAGGAGTGGATGGGGTGTGGGTTAGAGCAAGGGACTTGGAAGAGAGGAGAAACTTTAATGAGGAAAAAAAGTAAATTAACTAATTAATTAATTGATTAATGAAATCCATGATGACAGCATGTGTGTATGTGTATCTAGTCCATTTGTATAATTAAAAGATAGAGATATTGCTTATAACTGTACCTTTCCACAGGACCTGCTTTGTACTGCTCAGTCAGATACTATGGATTGTGATACAAATCTAACATTATTCTACCTCTACAAGCACACAAAAAAAGAGCTGTGGACTTCCATTCAGGATTCCCTGTGCACATTTGCCAGGGTTGACATTTTATTGCATGAGTGTCTCAATGACTCTTGCTTCACTCTGTGGAAATCATAGGTAACATGCAATGTGAGTAGATTTTGCCATACATAGTTATTATTTTCAGCACTAAACTGGTCAAATCAAAGAACCACTGAATGATACAACCTGAAATAGTTGCAGTGAGAAAAACAGCTGAAAGACTTACAGGTAGATATTGAAATTAAGTTCAAATTTAAGATCTTAGACATTTGAGCACAATTTACTCATTGTCATGGGAAACATTAGAAAATTATGCTGGAGTTACATGAAGAGTTAAGCTTGATTTGTCAACTTGACAGTATTTAGAATCAACATGGAAATAAATCTCTGGTAATTTCTATGAGGAATTCTGAAGATTAAATTAATTGAGGAGGGCCAACCTTTTGTTTTAACCTAAACTACTTTAAACTTGCTTATCTCCTATACCTGGGCTAAGGTCCCAGACTGAACAAAAGGGAGAAAGGAAACTAAGCACTATAATTCTCCTGCTTTATGACAGAATGTGTATTGTGTGTACAGTCCTATTTTCCTTCTATTTTAACTGTTTTGCCATGATGCCCTCAAATTGTGAGCCAGAATATGTCCTTCCTTTCTTAAGTTATATCTTCAGTTATTTTGCCATAGCAATCAGAAGAGAAAATGGCAGAAAATCAATAACAGCAAATAAGGCTATGTCTGTTTTAAACCTAATGGCCTGGTTCTTAGGCCTATGGAACTGGTTTGTTGGAACAATGTAGAAGTTGGAACAGTGGGCTAGGAAATATGTATTACCCTGTAAGTAGAGCTTAAAGAGATGTTCTGGCAGGAAGGAGGAAGATCAGAATGCCAAGAAAAAAAATGTAGACATTGGCAAAAATGAGAGTGCATTCTACTTGTGCCCTGAGAACTTGCATGAGTCTGATTCAAAAGTAAGGAACTAATTTGTTTGATGGGTGGAGTCTCAAGATATCAAGCATGCATGATGTTTCATGATCACAATTCACTGATCCCATCTAGTTATGGCATGAGATAGGAGAAAAAGTAGAACAGACCCCTATAAAAGATGTGAAAACTGGAAAGAAAAAGAGTGTGAGAAGTTAATAATTTGAGACAAGGTAGCTTTGAAGGAAGCTGTTATTGTTGAAGACATTATTGTCATCGAGGGATACAGAGATGGCTTAGTGAATATAAAGCTAATGATGAAACATGATGACCTGAGTTTAAAACACTAGCACTAACATAAGAAGTCAGGCATGACTGGTCATTCTTGCAGCATCAGCATTGATAGTGTTAGGTATGTGAGCAGGCATATTAAAGAGCCCACTAGCCAGAACCACAAGCTGATTGTTCATTGAGAGGCCCTGTCTGGAAGTACTAATGTTGAAAGCAATAAAGGAAAACACCTGGACTCCTATCCTGACATTAGAATGTGTATGCATTCAAAATTGTACAGCCTTATAAAATTGTTGTATATAGACATTTTCAATTAAAAATTCATAATTTTAAACTTGCAAATATTATTATAAAACATTCTATATTACATTGAATTTAAAAATTCCTAAGAATATTTATTCAAATATAGGGTTCTTATACTTATTAAACAAAAATTTATTACATTTTAATAAAAATAAGTTCAAGTTAGTGAATTGTAAAACTGTCATTTATTACTTCAAAAATAATCCCAAAAGTAAGGAAGGAGCACATTTGAAGTTCACCTTGCTATAGAGTAAGAATTTGCCTAAAATCCAAATTTCTAAATGAAGCATTGTGTTTGCATTACAGAATTGAATTTTCACTGAAAACAACAAGTAAATTCAAAGCTTGACATCAAACACTACCAATAGATATCTGTTTCTAATATAGATGATTTCATAATGTTCTCTTACTTTTTCCCAATATTTACTAAATGATTTCTGATTTAACATAGTATCTTTTGGATAATTAAACTTTCTTAAATAAGATGTGGTACTTTAAGAATCAACATATGGTTTTAAAACGACAGGAATAGAATGACTGTTTGTAAGCAAACATGGAATGACTACTTTTAAACTACCTTGTAAAATTTAAAAATTGAAATAATCAAATCAAAGAATTTTAAATTAAGTGTGTTCTCAAGTGTATCAAACTTGCAAAATACAAAATTTGATGGAATTCCTGAACTTAGCTGTGGTAGTCAAATTGGAAAATAATGAAATTGCTCACTTATATTTATGTTATTGGGAAACTTTATTGAATTATCTTAATAAATAATTAATAATACCTGACAATTGCTATTTAGACACAGCAGGAAAAAAGTAATGCCTGTTGACATTATTTGAACAAAAGTAAATTTGGCAACTTTAAAAATCAAAGAAAGACAAAAATATAGTAAATGGAACCTGGACATAGAGAAGTACTACTGTAATTGCTCCTGGATTAATGACTAAAATGTTTATTTGCTACTTTAGTCCCAGCCAAAGCAGTATGGCATAGATGTATGTAGAGAAGTAATAACCTGTAGAATTGGAGCTGCACTGATGATCTGGCTTCTTAGATCAAAGAGGAAACAACAGGAAACTTTGCTTATCTGGGTTCAGGATTAAGGTAATATTTATCAGGTATACAGCCCACAGGAGGCCTGTCTCTTTCTGAATGAAGACAGAAGAGGAGTGGAATGGTGGGTAGATGAGAAGGATAGTGGGGGTTGAGAACAGACAGGGAGGAAAGGATGGAGGGAAAATGCAGTAGGTGTGTAAAATAACTGAAAAAATGTTATTTAAATAAAATAAAACTTCTCAGGTTCCTATTTCAGTGACTCTCAATCCTTAACACAATAAATACATTCCCAAAATAGTTAGGGAGAATAACACAAGAACTACAGTTCACAAATGCAGAAAGTAGAACTGACTGGAAGTTTGCACCTTATAGTTTGGCATCGCTAGACTCAGAAAAAATAAAATAGCAGAAATACTACTTTAAACACTGGAGAGTGATTTTTAAAAGAAAGTTTTTAACACAAGTACTTAAAGATATTGAAAATTTTAATACCAAAGAGAATAAAATTGCAAATATCACTTCCAAGCTGAAAAATAAAGACTGCTAAGAAATGCATAATGGGCACATTCAAAGCATCTAGTTGACAATGTTACCCTAGTCATCTCTTTGTCAAAATTTCTCTTTGTTCTTACTTACTTGCCTGTTTTTTTTCTTCTTTTCTGTTATCTTAATTGATTTAAACATTGTAGCAGATGAGTGATTATCCCAAAGTATATATTGAAGCTCTGCTCTCACTGTTATGGTCCTGCAGGGTAGAGTCAAGCACATGGTCCTCTCCTAATTTTGCATATTTTCCCCTCACCCTTTGACTTGCACAAATATATTCCTATAGTTAAATTCATTCCTTACATCTTAAAGTTAATGGTAATATTCAATTGACTTCAAGTATTTGCTAAGCAATTACATGGCAGAGTTAGAATTATAAGAAATTATATGAATTTATAAGAATTATAAGAGTTAGAATTATACAGAAAAGCATAAACTTTGAATTTATATGAGTTGAACGTCCATGTCTCTATTCATGTAACCAAATATAACAAAATACTTTAAGAGACAATTTATAGGCAAAAGAATATTTTTTAACAGTTCTGAAGTTAGATAATCAAGATCAAGACACTGACATCATCTGCACAGTGGAGATTCTTATCTGCTGCCAAGTCTTTGCCTTTGTGTAGTGACTGTATCCTCACATGGTAGAATAGGCAAGGTGTTTTCTTCAGCCTCTTTTAAAGCACTGACCCCATGGGTACAGTGAGATCTCATGATTTAACCCCCTCTCAGAAGCACCATCCTCTTCACCTATATAATGGAGATTAGGTTACAGTGTTGGTGGAAGCTGCTCATTGTTCCTGATTTGAAATAACCACACAGAAACTGTATTAATTAAATTACTGCTTGGCCTATTAGCTCTAGCTTTATATAGGCTAACTCATACATCTTAAATTAACCCATTTCCATTATTTTGTGTATCTCCCTCTGGTCATGGCCTACTGGTAAGATTCTGGCACGTCTGTCTCCAGTGGCAGCTACATGGCTTCTCACTGACTCCACTTTCTGTGTCCCTGCATTCAGTTTAGTTTTCCTGCCTAGATCTATTCTTCTAAGCCACTGGCCAAAATCAGCTTCTTTATTAACCAATAAAAGACATACAGGAGGACTTTCCACATCACTACAGCATATCAATGCGTGTAGAACAAGACATTTAGCTTCATAGTATGAACTAGGAAGTAACTCTGGGAGAATGAACGCTGAAGTGCTAAAGCACACCTGACACTGAGAAACTGCACAATGCCAATCTCTGGTGCACATTTCTTCCTGCCTCGGGGCAGCACAAACTCAACAATACTGAGTATTTGACACAAAGCCATGCTCTTTAAGTGTTTGGTTCTTTCATTTACCTATATGCTCAGATGTGTCCCCAGGAGTTGGACTTGCATAAAGGTCTTGTCATCAGACTACAATAGATTCTGTAATGACAAATCTACCTACACTTTACCCCCATTCAATTCCTTCCAAATGTAGTCTACATGTATCTCGCTGTATAGGGAAATCAGCAGAGATTCAGCCAAGATATATAACATTTGCCAAATATCCTTGAATTCTCTAGATGATAGTATCAGGCAGGTATGTAAAGGTGATGTAATGGGTGTGATTTATGTGGAATAGATAGAAAACTTTGTATACACCATTGCTTTTATGTGCTCCAAATGCTTAGATTTAAAGTTAGTAAGCCTGGCAAGGGAGAGGCAATGAATCATTTAAATGGGTCTAAAATTGTGCTTTGAAGGAAAGAAGTCCTGTGGAAAAGGTAAACAATTTTAACAAGGGAATAAAAGAGAACTACTCCATTTTACAAGAAGCAATCTTAAGGGAACTTTGGTGGTCTGGCATACAAATGTCTTGAACACCAAATTTCTGAACGTGGAATTCAACACACAATGTAGGTCAATATATCATCTGAAAGTGAGCACAATGACTTCTCAAGCAGCCAGTGTAAAGAGGTTGATCAAGAATATATTTCCATCTCTCATCATTTGCAAAAACCTGCTATTAACAAAGAGTACATTACCAGATATTCGCAACTACGGGTGTTGTTACCAGAAATATGCAGAAGCATATCACATATGCCTAACCTGAGTTAGTGACCATGTAGAAATCATTTTCCACAGTTCTCTCAAATACTCTATCTTAAACATGTTTTCTTTATATAAATAAAATATGAAATAAGAATCCCAGTGACACTATAAATAGTGACATAACTTTGGTGTAAGAGGAGTCATCCCAAAGATTCTCAAACCTGAAATATGAAGAATATCTGTGTGTGAAGTTTCCAGAAGTATTCGAACAATTAATTAATTTTTCACTTCATTCAGCCAGAGTTACCTAAAGTTACTGATCTTATTTTCCATAGTTAAGGACAAGGAAATGAATAGATTTCATTTGCAAGTAAATGAGTTAGGAAAAAAATATCTTCGGAATGCTCTTGAGCTTGAAAAGCAACCAAAGAGCACAGCAGTGCTTGTCAAAAACAAAGTGAGGTCTCAGGCCTTTATTAGCTTTTCAAGTCAAACGCTGAACCTGCTGTATGTAACTAAAAGAATGAGGCATCTCACTGAGTTGTTTTAAGTATGAATTTCATTCTCTAAGCTCAGCTATAGTAGCTCAGCACATTTGAAGGAAAATGTACAAGTTTTCACTTTTTCTGTTACCATTATGGCAGCATAATTCACAAATATTTTTAAAATGTCAGATATATATTTAAATTGCCTTTATATACATGGTTTGCCAGGAAAGACTTTAAGAGTACTTCAAAGACTTTCTGGCACTATTCAGGTAATGTGTCAAGTGTAGTTGAAAATTAGTCTTAATAAGAGAAAATAACATCAAAGGTAATGCTTACTGGCTTTGCCTTTGACTCTCATTTTTAAGTGGGTTTCTGGAGTTTAGGGAAGTGTACAACAGTCTCACAAAGCTACAGTCACAGCCCAGTTAGACTGGGTATTATGACACTTGTGGCAACATGAAGAAACAGGCCCCAGCTATAGGCCTCTAATTCTAACTTTATTTTAATATATTCATAAAAGAGAAGATGTCTGTTTGGCATCTTTGTCCTGTGCACTGAGGGACTTCAGGTACTGAAATAATAACATCTAAACTACACACCAATAAAGTCCAATAACAACACATACATAGTAACTAGGCATATACAGTGCTTGTGTGCAACATTATTAGCCAATTGCTTCTAAACTTTTATGAACTCAGATACAAATGTTGTATTGTCCCAGAAACCCTGAGAGCCTGCTGAGATGCCTGCATGAGGGTGCTCTGAAATGTTCTGTCTGTGTAATGCTAGTGCATTGTAATATACCCAGAAACTGAAATGAGATTTGGCAATGGTCCTTCTACTGAAGTTCTCTCCTCAGTCCCTCTGACTTCTATTTTGTAGTGCATGATCTATTATTAATTCTTTTTCCCATATTTTATTTTTTCCATTCAAAAAAAATTTACATTTCCTCCCCTTCTCCCAGTCCCCCTCTGCTCCCCTCTACCCCTCTTCCCTAAAAGAGAGCATGCTGTCCTGCCCTATGGGAAGTCCAAGGCCTCCCCCCTCCATCCCGGCCTAGGAAGGTATGCATCCAAAAAGACTCGGTTCCCAAAAAGATAATACACGCAGAGGAGATAGGTCTTAGTGTCATTGTTGATGGCTTCTAGTCTGCCCCCATTGGCAGCCACATTCAGAGAGTCGGGTTTGATCATATGCTCATTCAGTCCCGGTCCAGCTGGATTTGGTGAGTTCCCATTAGTTCAGGCACACTGTCTCAGTGGGTGGACCAGCCCCTCACGGTCCTAACTTCCTTGCTCATCTTCTCCCACCTTCTGCTCTTCAACTGGACCTTGGGAGCTCAGTCTAGTGCTCTGCTGTGAATGTGGGTTTCTGTCTGTATCTCCATCCCTCGGACGAAATTTCTATGGTGGTGATCAAGATATTCATCAATGTGACTATGGGACAATGCTAGTTCAGGCACCCTCTCCTC